>PVJO010021743.1:0-29469 GCA_004026905.1 Hystrix cristata | reverse complement strand
TCTTGATTATTATATGTCTTGGTGTGGATTTATTTTGGTTATGAGTAATTGGGGTTCTATATGCCTCACTTATCTGTATATCAAGTTCTTTTCTCATGCTTGGGAAGTTTTCCATCATTACTTCTGTAAATAATCTCTTTATATCCTTCGTATTGTCTCCTGCTGTTTCATTTACTCCTATCACTCTTATATTGTTCCTTTTAGCATCATGATTCCCTTCTTTTAAAATGCTGAATAATATTCCATGGTATGTACATACCACTTTTTAAAAATAAAAATCCACTTATCCATAAATTAATATTTAGGTGGTTTCCATATCATGGTTATTGTGGTGAAGGCTGCAGTGAGAGTGGAGGTCAGATATCTATTTGGGATCTGATTTCAGATCCTCTGGACACACACACGGAAGTGAGCTTGCCTGATCATGTTGTAGCTCTGTTTTAATTCCTTAGGAACTTCTGCATTCTTTACCACAGGGGCTGTTCTGTTGTAAATTCTCACCAACGTTATACGAAGGTTTCAATTCCCCCAAATCTTTACCAACACTAGTTGATTTTCTCTACATAAATTTATATAAAACCCAGTCTAACAGGGGTGAGGTACTATCTCATTGTGGTTTTCACTTGAATTTCCCTCATCATTAGTGAGGTTGAACTTTTTTTTACATAGCTAACCACCATTTGTATATGTTCTTTGGAGAAAAGTCTATTTAAATCCTTTGTTCAGTTTTTAAATTGGGGTATTTTTTGTTGATGTTGTTTTATTTTTGTTTGTTACTGAGTTATAGGCATCTTTTGTATGTTTTAGACATGTATTTCTCATCACAAATGTGATGTGCAGTTATTTTCTACTATTCGGCACGTTGTCTTGTCATTGTGAACTTTTGCTTTGTTATGCTCCATTAGTTTGCTTCTGTTGCATTTATTTTTGCTTTTGTTGAATGCACTTTAGTGTTATACTCAAAGAACCGTTACCCAAGACCCATGTCAAGAAATTCTTTTACTATGTTTTCTATTAGGAATTTTATATTTTAAGGTTTTACATAAATGCTTTAATTCCATTTTGAATAGACTTTGTACTAAGATGTTACATAAGGATATCTAGTTTATCCAACACTATTATGCTTAAGACTCATTTTCCATTGAGTATTCTTGGCACTTTGTTGAAGATATGTTGAATGTATGTGCATAACTTTTTCAATGAGTTCATCATGCTTCATTATTCTGTATGTCTGTCTTTTGTTCAGTATCATAGCATTAAAATTACTGTACATTCTCAATGCACCTTGAAATCCCAGAATGTGGTGGCTCTGACCTTGTTCTTTTTTTGTTAGTTTGTATGGGCTCTTCACACTCCTTTGCAGTTTTGTAAAATTTTAGAGATTTTTCTATTTCTGTAAAACATTCCATTGGATCTTAGATATTTCCCTGAATCTGTAGATTACTTTGGAAAATTTAGAGATTAAAACATCTACTTCCATTTGGTAAACATAAAGTATCCTTCCATTTACGTGTCTTTATTTTCTCTCATCTATGCTTTGTTGCCTTCAGAAACAAGTCATTTGCCTTCATTAAGTTTATTACTTAAGTTGGATTCTTAAAATGCTATTATGAATTGCGTTGTTTTCTTAATTCCCTTTCTTGATAGTTCCATATAAGTACATGTAAGCACAACTGAGTTTTTTTTTCTTGTTGTTAATTTTGTGCTCTGCAACTTTACATAATTTGTTATTTTTCAAGCCACAAATGAATGAATGGATAAATAAAATGCATACAATTGGAAAGGAAAAATTAAAGTTTTATCTACTTGCAAAGGATATCTATTTAGGTGTAGAAACCCTACACACTACATATAATATGTAACATATTAACATTATGTACATTATGTACATTATTAACAATGTAACATATGTAACATATGTAACATTAAGACTAATTTATTACTTACATTTATTTATAATTTTCCTTGGGTTTCTACTGAAATCTCTAGTTGGTGACAAAATTTACCCACTTTGACAAATCAAACTTGATGGTTTCACTGTCCTGTGAAGCATCTAAGGTAATTTTTTCACCTTACAGGTCCTTAGTACTTGTTCTTTATTCAGTAGCCTTTTACTGACTTGTTAGAATTTCACCTTAAAGAAGCCATTGATGATATTCAGCCTCAAGCTCAATGTTTTTGATTTCCAGTCACTTTAGTTTCCTTTCCATTCTGACCTATCTTCCCAGTCACAACTGCTTGCTTTGTTCAATCTCCCCATCAGTGCACTGTAATCTTAACAGTGTCTCCAGAAAGAAGAGAATTTACCTACACTGATTAGTCCTTTCAGTGATCTTAGTACACAATTGGCTTTTCCTCAGTGTGTGAAAAGGTCGTTTCACATATTTTGTACACTTTTGTTCCCATATTTATCACATATAATGGGAAGACAGAGTGTATCATTGATTGGGTGGAAAGAAAAGTATTTCCCATACCCAAATGTTCCTAGATTACTTTATTTTTGTTTAGGAGTATAAAAAGGATTCAGCCTCAATACCAATGCAATAACAAATGTTAAATAAAAAGTATAAATAATCTACAATCCTAGTTCTAAAGATATCTTTTGTATTTGGTTTGGCATATTTCCTAGAATAACTGTCATACAACTTTTTTAATCTTTAAATACATCCTGAGGAATTATATTTTTAAATATGAGAAGTATTAGTCTTTAAAATATTAGCATATACTTTTTCAGAATTAAGGAAAATACCCAAGGTCATCAAACATGAACAAGTTAAAAAAAAAAAAAAACAAACTTGTAATAAAGTGAAGAATCATAAATGTTTATTTAAATTATAATAAAACATACATGCTTATGTATGTATATAAATGTTAATATACATATAACTCTCCTACTCATTAATAGTCTCTGTAAAAAATAATAAATAATGAAAGTCGTAGTTCTCAGCATAACTACCATCATTTTCCTATTTGTCTAGTGAAGTCAGTAAACTGGTTATGATTCTATCAACACATTTTATTGTCAATCTGGAACATTTCTCCAATTTCATTGATTTTCAAAACAAAGCCATCTGCATCTTTTCACCAGGCTGCATAATTTACATGAGTCACTTTTAATATCAAATTTCAATGATATTAGGTCTTTCTATGGCAGATATTTGGATATTAAACTAATTTTTAAGAGCCATCACACCATTGTGTTAAAGGAACATTGTGGTGGGTATATAATACCCATATTTATTCTTTAGAATATTTCTATTGATGAATTATTAATTTCAATTTTATAAGTATATTAAACAATGAGTATTTTACAGGAAAAATATCAAAAATATTAAATTTCTAGTATTTATTGAGTGTTTATAAAAAAGTATCAGAATTTTTGGTACCAATATTTTGGTTTACAAAGTCTAAAAAAAACCAATATAAATAAATTCCTGTATGAACTACAATGAAAATACCACTAGAATTCTACAACAGAAATAATCTTTGAATCATTTGTCACACCCGAGGCAGTCTTCACACATGACAACCGCATGTTCCAAGCACACGGCTCACACTGACAGCACATGTGCTTAGTTTTCCTTTCCTGTGTGGCAGGCCATTTTCATCACCTCTCTTGTTTTCCTCTTTTGTCAGGAAGTTTTTACTATATTGTACAACTTGCACTGAGCAGGAAAATATCAGTAAGATAAAATATCAAACATATAATGAGTTCTTAGAATAGACATCAACGTTCTCATCAGCTGTTTACTTGCTTATGAAACCTAGAATACAACAGAAATAAAAACCTATGTGAACTACAATGTAAATACAAACAAAAGTCTACCACAAAAATAATCCTTGCTTCACTTGTCACACCCAAGGCAGTCTTCATACATGAAAAATGCATGTTCCATGCACAAGTATCGCTTACGCTGATAGCACGTTTTGTTTTCCTGTCCCTTTTTGTAGGGCACAAGTGGCGTCTTTTTTGTTTTCCTGTTGTCATAGTGGGTCTTTGTGATGTTGCGCTTGCCTGTTGTTCACCTGTCAGCTCACCTGTGTGCTCCACAATTTTGTGTAGTTCCCTGGGAAGAAACATGTTACTGTTCCCCTGTTGTAAATGACCTCTTGTGACTTCCAGTCCCAGTCCTTTAACAAAATTTCTCCATGATATTGTGCACTTGTCATTTTCATTGTAAGCTGCCAAATAATTTATACCACCCATGTTTCAGATCAGCTGGAACACAAGGTCGGCCAACACTTTGTGTTCCAAGTGACATCATAGTTGCTGCGTAACTCATCAACATCTATTCTGCCTTCGGTTTTGTTGTAAAAAGTAACCATCTCGGGGTTCAGTTTTGTCAAGGTTTTAGTACAATTAGAAGCAAAGGAGCTGAGTCACTCTCCTCCCTTCCCTTTCTTCACCTGTAAACACCACTTCACCCAAATGCTTATCCAGGCTTCCAGAACCCTAAAACAGGGAAGTTGTGTGAGCCACCTCCCTTCCTTACGTTCACCCATGAACACACCACCACCCTAATGATTATCCATACTTCCATGTATAAGCAGTAATTTGAGCTGGGCATGGTGGTGCACACCTGTAATTCCAGCACTTGGGAAGCTGAGGCAAGAGGATCACTGCATGTCCGAGACTAGCCTGGGCTACATAGTGAGTTCAAGGCCAGCCTAGATTACAGAGTGACATCCTGTCTCAAAAACCCAAATAAATAAATCAATCTAGTAATTTGGAGAAACATATAAACTATAAAAATATAAACTATAAAATAGTTTTAAAATAATTATTAAGTTTAAGCTAACTATAGTTTAAACTATAAAACATAAAATGCAAATGTTATTGTGTGTGTTTAATATATCCACAGTGAAATAATTTTTGTTATATTTTCAAGACAATTTATGATTGTACTCAGTTAATGATCTTCAATATGCAGTTATTTGCTAAAATTAATTCTTTTCATATTTATTTTTTATTTAAAGCATAACTGTAGTAGAGTACTTACTTTTCTAGAGTCAGTGGTTTGCAGGAGAGCAGATTTAATACAGGACATTTACAAGTTACAACATTCACAAAAACACACAATCCAAATGCAGGAAGAGTGCAAAACATCTGTCTATGAACTGGGGACCAAAAAGATCCAATCAAGGGCCTGGAGCCCACAGCACTGTCCTATGTACATACGTGTCTGCACTAAAAGGTTGAAGCAGTCTATACTGGAACCAGCATATGATACTTACGATACTTACTTACTAGACCTCCCCTGAAGCGAACAGCAGCCATCCCTGACAACAGCAAGGCCCCGAGCTCCTTCTGTGATGAGAACATCCAAGTTCCCTTCTGGAGATCCAGCCACAGTAGAGCTTCTCCTGGGAACAGCTGGCCTCTATCTTCTGCTCCTGTTCTCCTTTGTGTTGTGTGGGCAACAATCTTCAGGTGGAACCTCTGTGCCCAGAACCGCACCAGCTCAGCTCAGCTGGGTGTTCCTGCTCAAGCCGACTACAATAAGTCCACCACTATAACTGTTTTAAATACCTGTAAATCATTGAAATAAGAGTCACTTGTAGGGGCGTCACATTTCCCATTACATTCTAAGGAGCACACAGATGTTTGCTAGGAGTTGCTATCTATCGGGTTTTTGTATAGAGCTCTTGCTTTTGCACCAAGTGTTATTTAAGATACATGATTTGGAGTCACCAGCCTTTCAAAAATTTCTCGAAGGCTGGAATTCAAAAGCAAGAAAGACACCAGTTGATCATGATTGCTCGTCACTTCCTTTACTGAGCAGGTAGCACAGCTTCTTGCATTGCAGGTTTAGAGAAAAAATGGTCCACTTTTTGTAGCTGCTGCCATGTGATGGCAGTGGGAATATTGTATCTGCTGTTCAGCTCTCCGGGTTAGGGAAGTATTAGGCCTTCTTGTAATATAATTCTAGAAAGAATGTCTGTCCTTGTGGTTGTGTCTCATATGACGTGGCAGGTGGATGAGCTGATTGTTTCCCTCAAACTTTCGTAAGGTTTTATCGCTTTAAAGTTTGTTGTAGTTTGATCGATAGAGTTTTGCGTGAGACTGCTAGCTAATCTGATTACTGGTCTTGAAAGCCGACTTACTTACCTCAATATACTGCTATTTAAATATTCTATAAAGTCAACTATTTGTAGTGCTGAATACTTATAAATGTATTTAACATTCTTGTTTCAGTATAGTCTAACATGAAGCTAAACATTTCATGTTTACTTTTATTATAGCTTGAAAATTTGACTGTATTGTGTCCATACTATATAATCTTAATAGTAATTTTGATTTTCAAAATTTTATGAAGTCTTTCATACAGTATTCACTGTTTAGCTTTTCAGATTTTTAATATTTAAGAAAGATTGTAATGAAATAAGTAACTCGGTTTGTTGAATAATTAAACATGATGTAGGCCCAACAGAATAACCAGAGAAACCATTGAAATTAGACCAATAGAAGCTTAAATATTTGCTCATTCTTGACCATCTAATTAATTTTTGATAGTTTTCGCTACTACAAGATGCAAGTGCTATAATTTAAAAACATATTATGCAAATTCAAACTTTTAAGAACTCTTCCGATAATAGGACATTTATTTGAAATATCTAATCATTTAATGCTTAATTGAAGGTAGAGTATAAGTCATTTATATCATCAGAATATAAATTGGTAGTATTATGAATTTATTCTAATATGAACAGAGTATTTGTCTATTCTACTGTATTTGGAGATTCCTTTACAAAGACCTTGTGACAATTTTCAGTCATATTTACTGCTATAGTTCAAATTTTTTTGTTTATATTTGATGTTCCTATTTATTTTTAAAATATCAAAATTTTAATATTTAATTTCAATTACTTAAATATTTAATTGAAGTCCTAGAATCACAAAATAGACAACACAAAAACTATTTTTCAATCAACAAGCCAGTATTCTTCCAGAATTGAAAAGACCTATAGATCTACATAATAAAAATTGAAAAGACCTATAGATCTACATAATAAAAATTTTGAATGTAGAGTCAGTTCTGCTGAGACAAGATTAATTCTTAAACGAGGCAACAGAAAATATCTAGTTTGAAAGGGGAGGGGTTGACCTTTTCAAGAAGGAAGATCAGTCCTTTAGTGAAATAGAAGGTGGCTTCCATTCCTTCTCCATAATTTAGTTATGGATGTCTTTTTTTCTGATATCTGTTGTGTTTAATTATTTTTACATTTTTTTTCATGAGTATTATCAAAGAATTTGGGGGTAGAACTGGAACAATTGCTTGTTGCCTTTGTTATTCAAGGTTAAATTTTTAATATTTTTCTTAAGAATTGTCTGTTCATTTTCTTATTTACAAAAAAGATCTTTGGGTATTTCAGTCTTGAATGCAGACAAAGTATATTTATAATATTCAATCTACCTATCATTTAAGAAATGAAAATAAATTCACATACTCAGATCTTTTAAATTTCCTGAAGAAGTATGGTAGTTTATTTTTGATATTAATATTATGTTTTGTTTTGCATTTTGCAATATTCCATTTAAGTTAATAAATACATTGCATATGTCCATACCATAAAACATAAAAATTTTGTTATATAGCTCTATGATTATGTTGAAAGATGTTCTATCACCTCACTAAATTAGATTGAAAGGGACAAAAATGGATATCTAAATTAGATTGAAAGAGACAAAAATGGATATAAAATAGCACCTCTGTTCAACTGTTTCAACATTAATAAAATCTACATAACTTTCTTTCATCCTCTAATCTTTTTAAGGGTAGTAAAAATAGTATGTGGTAGGTCTTGAGAACAATGGACTGTTTTTACTCATTGATTCCTTTAATTGTCCCCATACAACTTTTTTTTTTTTTAATTGCTGGAGATTTAACCCAGAGCTTTCAACTAAGCTACATCCTCAAACATTCCCTTTTTTTTTTTTTTTTTTTTTTTTTTGAGACAGCTGGTCTCAAACTTTTGAACCTCTTACCTCAGCCTCCCAGAGTGGTGAAATTACAGGCTAGTCCATTTTTGCTATTCTCAGATGGGCTTACCGGTCATAATTTCCCTCTTCTTTGTTTCAGATTGATCCAGGTAATTCACATACAATTGAACATTCTATATCCCATTCCTGTGGAATGAGCAGTCAGTTCACATACATCCTTCTACCTGGAGCATTGTAATGGCAGCTAGTTAGGATTTATAACCCCTGAAGTAACAAAATTGCATAAAAGAATCAGTGACAGGATCAGGAGTATTTAAGTAGCCTTGTGGAGGAACTGGGTTTACAATAAAAGAAAATGAAGGCATATCAAAGAAAATTCATAACTGAAAAGAAGAAGATTGTTTCTATTCTTATTCTCTTGGTTAAATTAGCCAATTATTAAAAAGATGCTTAGTTTATTTTGGATGTTGATTTTTATGCCAGAGTAACTGATATCAAACTGATACTTGGTAACACAGTGTTCTTTCTATTCATGATACTCAGGCTATAATCAAATCTAGATATGCATACTGATTTTGCCTGAAACAAATAAACACAATTATTATAGTTCTACTTTATGGATACATTATAAATAATTATATGGATGCAGTGTAGATAACTATACATTATAGATAAATATATGGATACATTATAGATAACTATAATGGCTACATTATAGATAATTCAGAACAATACAAGGTACCGTGATTGAGTAGATTAAAGTTTTCAGGGTAGTATAATTCTTAATAGTTACTTGGGCAGCTTGTTCATTTAACCAGATTTAGTAACTAAAATTTTGATTGAATTTGTGTTTCTGTTGCTTGTGTATTAATATTTGACACTTTTTGTTTATTCTAAAATCAATACTACCTGAAAAATTTTAATCAGTCTTTTAATAGCATCTCTATTAAAGTAAATTTTGCATTTGGGTTGATCATTTGGATATAATAAAATTGAGCACTGCTGCTTTATTGAAAGTACCATCATCTATAACAAAATGTGAATGACTAAATTCATGATCAAAAGATCAAAGTTCTCTTAGAATTTATAGTCATATTTAAACAATGTGGCATTGCTAGGCCAGGTCATTCCAATTTTAGAGTGGTTACCTTACTATAACTTTGTAAGATTTTTAAACTAAGAATTCTGAAAAAAATCCTAGTTTCAGTGAGAAAAAGGAATTGTCTTAAACAGCACTTTTCTTCTGACACACCTGAATTTAAGCCAATGTCAGTTGGATCTCCCCTAATATCATAAATTGGACAGTATGCTTTGTAATTTCCTACAGAAAAAATTGTAATATATATTTTATTCTGCTGTTGCTATAGTAATTATTTCAGGGTGCATAATTAGCCTTTTGGCACTATAGTGATTAAGTGAATATTTTTCTCTTTTCCAGAGTCATGCCCCATCTCTTACTTTTAGCTCAAATTCCTATTGGCTCCTTTGGTAAAATTTTGCTAAGTTAAAAAGATTTTTTTTTTCTTCTTGTAAAGAATGAACAAAATCTAATTAAGTAATGATCTCGGTTTCTGTGGTGTATGTGCCATTGATATTATTACTACAGAACCACATTTATAGTATGGTAGCTTAATTATCTTTATATTAATTTATTATGGAATTTTGTAGGGGTTTGTGAACTTTAGAGAAGAGATCTAACAACAACCTGGGAACATGAGGATTATATTTAACAGCTTTAATTAATTTTAACACAATTCTTTAAAAAAAATCTCCTGCCTTTTTTCCTTCGTAATTTTTTCTTCTATATTGGTGGACTTTACATTCTTCATTTTACATGATCAAAACAGTAAGTAAAATGAATATACCTTCCAAGCTACACATGTACCACAGTCTTTCATTAATCCTACTCCAGGGCCAAGGTCTGTTGATCTTTCCATGTCCACTTAAACTTGTAAACCTGTTAGCAATACTGCTTTAATTGTTTATCTATCTAGAAGTACAGATGAAACTGAAACATGTACTGTATATATTACATTCTTACTTATTCCTATACCACAGGCAAGAATTGCCAATCCTTAGATATACTTTTATACTTAAATAAGTCTTAACAATCTTGTTTTCATTGTTAATATTATCCTAGAGATAAAGAAAAATTGCCTTTGAAAAGATGATGACTTTTACACATAGATAATGAAAGGTCTTGCGAAATAGGTAGCATATAAATGAAGGCTCCAAGGTGTTTTTAATTTTGTCCCAGGAAACTATCAAGAATGAGATATTAGGGGCTGGGGATTTAGCTCAGTGATTAGAGTGCTTGCCTTGCAAGCACAAGGGCCTGAGTTCGATCCCCGGCACCACAAAAAGAAAAAAAAACAAAACCAAAAGAATGAGATATTATATATAACTTTCAGTATTATCAGCAATTCATATTTAAAAAGTATCAATAAATTAGTGACATGCAAACCACAGCATGACTTAAATATTTTAACTCACACATAACATAAAGTCCTGTGAGCTAGGTACTGCTAATATTGTGCCCACATAATTGAGATAACTAAGCCACAAAGAAAACAAATTATGCAACCATGTTCACACACCTGAGCAGTAAGGAGTATGCACTATTAATGCTATTAATGGCAAAGCCTCGTAAACGGTTAATTCCCATTACTTTTTAAAATTTTATCATTTCAACATTTGAAAAGTAATACTGGAAATAGTCCCATGCCCCTATAATACAAAAAAAAAAAAAAAAAGCACCTTTCCTTGTCTGATTTCCTTTCCAGAGTCAAGCACTTTCACTTTCTTTTGCAGATTTAGAAGACCAACAAAATAGGAAAAAAAATATAGAATTGTTTCAATAAATCTCAAAAATTTTGAAAGGATGATATGCCAATATTTCAGAAAAATTGGCTAATATATTTCTTTTAAAATGTTCATTTGACACTATTAACATCTTTTATAGTGATTTTTCTTAGTTTTTCTGTCGCTTCTGAGACTTTTTTCTTAATCTTTGCATTTTGCTTATTTCCTATAATGTATTCAAAAGTTGTTTCTTTTTATTTATCTTTATAGAGAGCAGGACAAATTCAGAGTTTGTTGGACCCACATAAACACGTTTTCAGAACTATGAAAATTTGTCCCTATATTTCTTCAGTTGTGTTTTTCTTTGCTATGTATTTGTCTGAGGAGCATTTCATAAATATATATTAAACATTTTTCATGTATTTCAAAATCTTATTATCATTATAGTACAACTCTGTGCTTAATATAACTTTTTTCTAACCTATATTCCATATCAATAAATCTTTTTGACTAATACTAATCAATTATTAAAAGATTCAGTCTTTCCAGAACTAGAAAAAAAGATGCATTTCAATTACAAAAAAAACCACCTGTTCTTTACTTCTATATTCTAATCATTTTAAAAAATTTAATGGCAATTATTTCTGTCTGGTCATTCTCCTATGTGAATATTCTACAGCTTTTATTTTTTTTTTCTATCGGCTAGTTATTTTTTAGTAAATTATTATTGTTTTGTTTTGTTTTGCCTACCGTATTAGTCACTTTCTGATCACTGGGACAAAATACTAGCCACCACAATGTAAAGGAGGGGAGGTATAATTGAATGGTGGTTTCAGAGATTTTATTCCATTGTAGGTGGGAACAAAGGCACAAATGGTATGGGGAAGTGTACAATGGAGGAAAGCTGCTGAAATCATGGCAGCCAAGAAGCACAGAATGAAAGAAGAGAACACAAATGTGACTTTCCATGTCATACTCCCAGCGATGCACTTCCTCCAACTATGGTCCCCCTGCCAAAAGCACATTCGGCAATGAACTCATCAACTGATCAGCTTTCTGATGGGTATAGTGCCTTCCATGAGCCCCACTTCTGAACACATGAGATTTTGGGAGAAGTCTTTAACTCTAAACCACCACATTCTGTCCCTGGCCTCCAAAGGGTCATGTACATCTTTTTGGTGCAAACAGCGCTTATTCTAAGAGCTGTCCATCTATTAACAGTTCCAAGACTGCTGAAAATCCAAAACTTAAGTCTCCTTTAAGACATAGGGCAAACTCTTATGTCTGAACCCCTATAACAATCAAAAAGAATGTTAGTACTTCCAGCATATAATGGCACAGAAGGAAGCGTTCCACTCTGAAAAGGGGTGGGAGATAAGTGAATAGAAACGAATCGGACCAAGGAAATACCAACGACCACCAGAGAAAACATTAAGTCCTGTAGCCCCGTGTCCAGCACCTACGCCCAGTTGTGGTGAGATGGGGCCTCAAAGAGCTTGGGTCTGTGGTCTTGCTGGTTTCAGGCCATATCCTCTCTTTTTTGGGCTGCCTCTGCTCAGTGTCTGCAGCTGTCCTCAGGTCCCTGGCATCTCTGACTTCCTGGGGTCTCCAGAGTGCTACAGTTGAATGGACCAAAATAGTCCAGGTTCTTTTTACAACAAGGAAAGAATTACCAACAGTACAGCTCATAGGAGTAAGTAGCTGCGTTTATTGATGATCACAAAACAGTAGGGGAAACAGCTGGGATGGCAAAAGGGAAAAGCAGGAATAAGGGGAACCCTAGAGAGCCCCCACACGACTCAGGTTCGCAGTATTTAAAGGGTCAGACATTTCTAACTCTGGACGCTTCCCATTGTGTTCAGACACCTCTGACACCAGGTGGCCTCCGTTCTGTCTGGTGTGGATCATCTGCACCCTCGGGCATCTGATCCTGAGCTTAAACCTGGATAGTCACCAGGCTAGCCGGTCCCACATCCCTAGTTGAATAAAGGGAAGAGTGGCTCACTCAACTCCTCCATTTCCTACTATAAAGTGTGCTTTGCGCTTCGCTCTTAGAGCTTCCAGCATCACCATCTCTTGTCAGAAATGGTGACCCAGTCACACATTTGTGTCTGGGCTTCAAGGCCTTCTTCTGAAATCTAGGTGGAAGCACCTTTGACCACAGAACTTCTGCATTTCTACATGCCTGAATATCCAGGACCATGTGGATGATATCAAGGTCTGCCACAATCCCTGCTGGTATTCAGCTGTAGTTGTTTTTTGAATGCCAGGGTGGCTTTGCCCGTGGGAGTACACTTCCCTGGTGTCTCAGAATGAGCAGGTTCCCAAGGAGTCTTTACAAAATTAAGTTTCTCAAAGAAGCTTACACTTATACACCTTGAATGTGTGATGCAATGAGATATGCACGGTCTGAGCAATTCCTGAGATGCTCTCGAGTCATCTTTCCTACTGCCTCAAGTCAGAGTATTTAACTTCTTTTCAGAGGTGTTTATCTTTTGAAACATACACTCTCCTTGACCCAACTTTAAGAGTGATTGCTTTATTTTCATATCTTTGAGCTTTAACTTTTGCTCCTGATTCTTGTCAAGGTTCGGCGCACAGACAAATCACTGGGGCTGACAGCAGCTAGCCAGGCATGAAGATTTATTGTCAGGGGAGATTGGAACAGACCATCCTCACACGTAGAGAGATGGACACTTTACATTAGGGTCAGGGGTTCTTATATACAGCTTTTCCCGCACATAAGGGCCTGCTCTTTGTGCGTGGGCTTTTTGTATAAGTGGGATTTTGGCGTGCGTGGGTTAGGGGGCTGCCTTCCTAGAACTTTGTAAGGCCCAAAGGCCACTTTCTTGGTATAGGCCTGGAGGGCCACTTTCTTGGAATTTTGTAACAGGCAGACGGGCCGCTTTCTTGGATCCGGCCTGGGGGGCCACTTTTCCCAGAAACCGTGACTCACTCAGGAGCAGGGAATGGGTCAGCCTAACAATTCTCACTATAAATCTGACAGAAAATAGCCAGCAGTTCTCTGGCCATGGCCTGAGCACTGGGGTCTCGTATTTATTAGTTTGTCATCGTTAAATTCAGCCTCACACAAAGTCATAGGACATGGTCAAAATGTGGAAAATTTTTTTTCCCAGAATGCAACACACATGGCCGCTACTCCAATTTCCAATAGAGTCTTCATTCATAACTGAAACCTCATGAGCCTGCTTCTACTGTCCATATTCCTATCAGCGTTCTGGTCTTCTAAATTCTGATGAGCATTGCCCATTGAACTCTGCTTATAACATTCTTTATACGCCCACATCTCCAAAGCTTTGCAAACTCCTCCCACAGACAGTGTCCAAAGGCTCAGAAACACACTGTATTTTCAGAAACACTAAGATCAGTGGCACCACTCCTGGTGTCAATTTTCTGTGCTAGTCAACTTTTCATCACTGGGACACAATAGTTAATATTCTTAATTTAATCTGGGAGAATTTTATTTGATTTAAATTCTATCAGTTCCTGAAGACTGGCCCCAAGGCACAAGTAGCATGATGGAAAGCTGCAAGGAATTAAAAGTGTTCAACTCCTGGTGTCTAGGACATAGAGAACAAAGGGAAAAGGCCTGGATGAGAATACGCCCTTCCAAGTCACACTCACAAATGACCCACCTCTGACAGTTCTCGTCTCCCGACCAACCTCCTAGCATCATATTTAGCTGTAAACTCTTCAGTTCATTAATCCACAGATGAATGTGCCATCCCCATGATGCAGTCGTGCAAGGAAATGCCCACCTCTAAACACATGAGCCATTGGGGGGAGCATTTTAAATTTAAGCTACAACAGTTTTTTCTGATTTCAGAAATTCGCTATGAAAATCTACCGAGAATGTCTCATACTTTGGTAGCATTATCTGTGCGTGTTTGGAGGTGGTGGTGGAGTTGTCTCATCCTTGTCCTTGTCCTGCTTATTCTTCTTCTTGTCCATCAAGTTTTGCCCATCTTCTTCTCCTTCACTGTTTCCTCATTCTCTTTCTTCCTCTGTTTCCTTTAGTGTTTGATTGTTTTTGTATTCAGAGAAACTTTCCTTAACATTCTAGGACACTAATGATTAAAATGACTCTTCTCTACTCTTAATTAACAATTTCATTTTACCCCACTTTGATTGTTTAACTATTTTCTATTTGCATATCTCTCAATAGCTTTCCTGTCTACCCTAAAATTTAGTAGGCCTAAATAAGAATCATTTATTATTTACAAATGAATCTGCAGATTAATTGGGCCTAGTAGGGCACTTGCTCTGCTCCAGGTGATACCTAATGAGGCTGCAGTCATCTGTGAGCTCAGCTACAGTAGAATGTTGAAGAGGCATCTGAGTACTTGGCTGGCAGATGATGCTTGTGGTTGGCTTGGAGCTGAGTTTGGGTCATTGACCAGAGACTTGTTCTCCCACTGGCCTTTCCATGTCAGTTAAGCTGTTTTAAGCCTACAGGTGGGCTCTTAGGATGCCAAAATGAAAGCTGCTGACTTTGTAGTGTAGCCACAGAGGCCAAGCAGAATCACTTTCACCATGTCCTTTCAGCAAAAGCATGCTCCACTGTCTGCACAAATTCAGAGGAGGAATAATGTATCCCACTTCCTGAGAGGAGAAGTGGCAAATATTTGTTTGCATTTAGTTCCCAAACTCCCCCAAATCTAAGTGGGCACCCATCACTCAGCAATAAATCAGTTGTAATCCTCTTTTGAGAATTCTTTTTCATTCAGTGTATTTACATCAAGATTTAGAAGTAATAAAAATGTATATCTTCAAACATATTACCCAATCAGTAATAATTTAATTAAATTCAGAATTATACTTTTGAGATAAAAAACTAACACCACTAAAATTAAATTAGAAGAGATACTGTTATTTTGGGATTCCTTAAAACTGGTAATTTCTTATCATCATGAAAGGCTGTGATGAAGTTCCACTGACAATCAGGCATAATAATTTGGAATGTTTCTACTAATTTCACACTCAAGAGGAAATTGTGTAAGCAAAAAGATCCAACATGTTTCCCATCTGTCCTTTGGAAACATTCACGGAAGCTCTTTTGTAAAGTCAAAGTAATTGAAAAGAAATGGAAAAGAAAGATAATAATTTAATTTTAAAGTGATAATTGAAAAATTTCTGATCCCAAGTGATAAAAATGATGAATTTTATATTTTAATAAATGAAATTTAATTTTAGGAGAGAATGTAATTGTAAATAATATGGCTACTATAATACAGAAATGTCTTGAAAATAAGTATGATTATTAATAATGTCTCTATCAAAGTCTCTTGCAGCTACTAAAATATTAATTAAAATATAAATAATGTTTATATAAATAAAATATTTATGCAAATATTTAAAACATAAATAATACTAAAAATACACTGTTACCCACACACTTGTACATAGAGCGCATCTGGGACTTTGGGCCCAATCCCTCGCCATCCATCTAAATTTGGGCGACACCCCGGGGCCAGTCTTGTTTCCATTGTCCTAAGAGAAGCAGAAATAAAAATAACAAAGACCCAGGAAATCTCTAAAGCTCCAGGCCAGAGCACAGGCCTGTCAGATCCTGTAGTTTGATCTACTGTAACCTTTTCTCCACTGGAACTTCATTAAAGGTTCCTACACAGGGATCACGCGTCACGTGTGTGATTAGAAGTGAGTGAACTGTGGGACAGTCATGCATACTTGATGCCGCTGAGATCAGACAGGGGCCTGTTGTTGGTCTCTGTCAGTCGTAGCCAGAGAGATTCAATAAGAGGCACATGGGACAGGGTGCACATCTTAAATTCTGAAGTGTGATTTACATTTCTTCTTCCTATTCCCCACTGTCCTCATGTCGCTTTCCCATTCCTGCCACCTTTTTATTTCTGTTGGCATGAGCCTACATGCCCTAGGCATACCTTCCCGGTGAACTTCAATACGTAGAGCTGATTTTTCTTTTACTATTGCGAGTATACTTGCAAATCTCTGCTTGCCACACCTGTGAATCTGGAATCTATCTCTCAGATGCAACACACACATTATCAGTACTACTTTGGATTTCCATAAGCATGAACTGGTTTGGGAACTTTTTAAAAAATATTACTCCTTTCTAAAACCCTCAAATTAATATCCTAGATTCTCATTTATTCTACAATTTCATGTAAGCAGTGTGTAGCCTTCTGGAATCAACTTTTTCTTTTCACTCAGCTCAGTAAATCATCAGAGTCTTGCATGTCATGTTTAAATCCAATGTCTGCCCCTTTATTATTTTCGAGAATATTACAATAATAGATGACGCACAATTTGTTTAGTTATTCCCCTTTTAAAAGATATCCGGGCAGATTCCAGGTTTCTGTTTGTTTGAATAAAGCTGATAGGAAGAGTCTTGTATAATTTTTTGTTTTAACTATGTTTTCATTTCTCAGGGTTAAATACCCAAGACTTCAATTGCTGTATCATATACTAGTTGCCTATTTATTGCTTTTAAACATTCTAAATTAATGCCTGTATTAGATACCTAAATTAAATTATTTTTGAAAATTTGGATGTAGCTACTGATTTTTTGTTATGATAATTGTGTTTATAGATAAAATGAGAATTCTTCAATACCTTTGACTTAGTTCAATAGCTTTGTCATTGTGTTAATTTATACCATAAAATATTTTTCTAAGAAATCTTAAATAATTATGCTATACAAAAAAGTTTTTGTACACTAAGCAAAATAGATTCTTGAAATTCAATAACCCTTGCCTTTATTTCCTTCTTTTTAATGAGTTAAATTTAAAAGAAACAAAAAAAATTCCTATAATAATCACTTGACCTTGAGTAGTGATTACAAGTGATATAATTGAGAAAGATCCAAAAGGTAATTGCATATGAAATAACTTCTTAAAGCTATAATCATAATCAGTTAAGTCAAGAACATAAATACAGATACACTCAATTTTTACAAAAATTGTGTAGGTCAATACAGCTAAAGGCACATTAAAAAGAATCTAAATGTGTAAGTTTAAATGTGAAAACATCATACTTAGTAAAATACACTGAGGAAACTGGGCTTAATATGGGATAGTTATTGATTTGATTTTCTTTGTAGATAACTTGTGTTTGTAATTTTTGTTGAACATTTCACAAGCTATAACAAATAACCAATATAGCCAAACTTACTTGAATTGAAAAATAGAGGCCTGTCTACATTGCCGCCAACAGGGAGGAGGGCTCCTTTTTCCCCACAGCCGCATCAGCATTTGTTATTGGTTGATTTTTTTCATAAACGCGGTTCTTTCTAGAGGGAGATGGAATCTTAATGTTGTTTTGATTTGCATCTCTCGAATGACTAGTGATGGTGAACACTTTTTCATATATTTATTTGCCATTTTTATTTCTTCATCTGAGAAATGTGTGTTCATTTCAGTTGCCCATTTTTGGATTGGGTCTTTAAATTTGGGAGATTTTGATTTTTTTGAGTTCTTCGTATATTCTAGATGTTAGATCTTTGTCTGATGGATAGCTAGCAAAAATTTTTTCCCAGTCTATGGGTTTTCGCCCTACTCTATAGGTGATTTCTTTTGCTGTGCAAAAGCTTTTTAATAGCATGTGGTCCAGCCACTGTGGAAATCAATATGGAGATTCCTCAAAAAACTACAACTGGAGGTTCCATTTGACCCAGCTATTCCCCTACTGGGGATCTTCCCAGAAGAATTAAAATCGTCATACCACAGGGATGTATGCACAACCATGTTCATAGCAGCACACTTTGTAATAGCTAAGTCTTGGAAACAACCTAAATGCCCAACAACCGATGAATGGATAAAGAAAATGTGGTTTTTCTACATGATGGAGTACTACACAGCCATAAAAAAGGATAAACTAGAGTCATTTGTGTGCAAATGGATGTTCCTTGAGAACATACTATTAAGTGAAATAAATCAGACACTCATGAGTACACATCAAATTGTTTCTCTGATATGAGAAACTGTAATTATAAATAAAGACAAAGAGGTGTAATAGATATTATATAAAAGGAAGATGATATACAAAGGAGAGGAGAACTAGAAAGAGAAAAGGAGAAAAAACAGGAAGAGAAAAAAGGAAAGAAAAGGGAAAGGGAAATCATGGAAAAAAACCTGCTGTAAATAGGGAAGGAGGCAACAGAAGGGAGGGGTGGGGAAAAGGGGGGAAAACCAAGATACATCGTGTACAGGTACAAAATAAATGTGATGAATGTGATCATTATATGTACAGTTTACCAACAATGTGATCATTATATGTACACAATGTACCAAAATAAATGTGATGAATGTGATCATTATATTTACATGTTCTTGGTTAAAAAGAAAAAAAAAGAAAAATTTAGGCCTATGAGTAGCAAATACATAAATGATGCAGATACATCCTGATATCATCCTTGTGATTTAACACAGTATATTTGCAAGAAATATGGTATAAAGTACTGAGAAAAATACCATATGTTTTGTATAATGTCTGGTTTTAGAATATAATTTCATGGAGCCCAAAGATAAAAGTATACACTGGCAATGACCAGAATTTGATTAGCATTCATAAGTACAAACATACATATACATGCAATCTTAAAATTGTAGCTTATCTTGCCCCCTAAAGCTTTACACACATACACAAATATACACTCACATATGTGCACATAAACAATTACCCACACACCTCTCTCTACATACACATTCAGTTCACTGGTAGGCTATGAGTTATAAGCAGTCTCTTCTCTCCTACACACCTAATTTTTTTGTTGAAAACAGACATTTAACATTATACAAAATACAGGAAAATACTTCACCTTAGTTCCCCTCACACCACTTTCTAACAGAGCAACATAGTGGGGGAGAGAGACCCTTCTCACCTAGAGTGTGTTTGTACATGCATGTAGACAGCTGTGAATTATCTGTCACCTTCCCCTCAGGAAATAATGAAAACATAATCCTTAATTCTATAATGTACACAAATTCTCTCTGGGGATTGTAGGAGCAACTCTGAGATGCAAGCAAATGACTTCAAGGAGTGGCTAAGGAGACCTTTTTTGTCTTTATTATATCTTATCAATTTTCTTTTTCCAGAATGCATAGAATATTTTAGAACCCTGAAATATTTAAGGAGAATTTTCTCCCCAGATATCTTCGTCTTGTTTACACGCAGTTCGGGATGCTGGCAAATTTTTCCAAGTGTGTGTCATTCTGCCTACCACTGGGATATAATCTACACGGGCTGAAAAGAAATCTTTTCAGTTTATCTTTTTTTTTTTATATTATTTAAGGCTAGTGCCAAACTTACAGTATTGACCTCACATTACTAGGGTCCCAGATATTTGCAGCTGAAAAAAGTACCATAAACCATCAGAGCCTAGTTTAGAAAGCTACGTAGCATTCTTCAAAATTCTCTGTAATGACTTTTCTAACTCATCTGATGTGTTAACTAAGTCATAACAGAATAGAGACTTTCCCTTTGGCACTCTAATTGGAAATTTGGAATACTTTTATCATTAATAACAACTCTTTCCAGTTAGATGAAGAGGTTTTGAATGCTTTCCAGGGCCAAGATAATGTCATTGATTATTTCAGTTTATGTTACAGATACATTTTTTAATGCACTTTATAATTTACTGGCTCCTGTTGTAGTTATAGCCGCCTACACAATGTATACAAGTGAATCTGCTATCCTTATGGCAATTTCCCTGAATGACTGAAATTAGCTTCATTTTTGAGAGGACACCCTACTCTATTTGTGCTGCATTTGTTGTTAACCTAACAATCATATGTCATGTGCAGCTACCCCTAAAATGCAAATCACTGTGTTTTATTGTAAGGGAAGTAAGTCAGTATCTGACTCCCATACAAGAAGTGAATCTTCAAGTGCACACATGGTGGCCTGGAAATAGATATTGTTTATGATTGTCTTCCCAGTGCCATTCAAATGAAAAACAAATCTGTAAACACACACGACTTAACAGGGTCTCTTACATATATGCAGTGGAGTCTTCCAGCAGGCGGTAAGTTTGGAGTCCCCAACTGATTCTGCATATCTGAGTAAGATCCTTGTTTTCAGTACTCCCTAAGAGCAGTAATAGCAGTCTGTCTTACTTCAGCACATCAACTCACCTGTCTGCAGAGGATACCTGAGAACATAGGTAGGAACTATATCTAGAGATTTTTGATATGGGAGAGTCCTTTGGTTGTTGGAACTACCCATTTAGGGATGAGGAACTCGGTGAGAAGTTAAATCTGTAGGTCTTCAAAGCATATAAGGAGAGCATATATAAGCACATATGCAGTTCTCCCTTATAAAGACGTTTACTGCAGTGCTTGTGAAAGAAAGTGTTCATTAATATACACCCTGCCCAATATTGCACAGATCTGAGTCCTCCAGGTGCCAAGGACCTTTCCGTCCTTGAGCAAATCTCTTCAGTGTCACTTCGGGAACTCTAACTGCCTGTCTTTCCCAGTCATCTCATATTCTCACTAAGACTTTTCATCCAAAATGCCTAAGTACAAAAGGGACACAATATTTTTATAGGATTTAACTAGAATTAAGTTTGAATCTCCAACCCTCTTTCAAGTCAGGCTTTTAAATAGGTGGGCCTGGATTTGCTGCTAGGATACAAAATTGTAAATCATGCTCAGAAAAGGTCAGCACTGAATCCTGAATTTTCATATAGGTCATTATAAATCACACTTCTATGAGCATGGTCATTACCCAGTAAACAGCCCAGAAGACATAATCTTTTTATGCAAGCAGCTATATTTAACGTCTAAGCTACTTTAGTGTCTGTGTGTGTATCCAGAAAAAGTATGATAAGTATAGACAAAAACAATTTTGAAACAAATTTTGAGAAGGCAAGACAATGTTGAGTAATACAGACCAGTGGAACAAAATACAGATCCCGGAATAATCTCACACATTTATACTCAACAGATTTTTCACAAAGGAGTCAGGAACACAGAATGAGGAAAGGGCAATCTCTTGAATAAATGGTCATGAGAAAACTAAATATCCATATGTAAAATTATAAAACTAAGTCTTTATCTCTCACTAGATACAAATATCAATTCAAAACCGAAGCTACTGGAAGAAAATAAAGGGAAAGAACTTCAGAATGTTGTCCTTGGCAAGGATTTTTGGCCACGACCCCACATGCTTAGACAGCTAAAGCCAGATATTAATGGGATGATATCACATGTAAAGATTTCTGCATCACACACACACACACACACACACACACACACACACACATACACTAGTTAACAGAGCAAAGAGACAACCTGTGAAACAGGAGAAAATATTTGTAAATTATACATCTGACAAAGGATTAATATCTGTAACATAAAAGAAATTCAAAAAACTGCATAGCATAAAAAATACCTAATTAAAATGAAATAAAAATCAGACATGTCTCAAAAATGTAAATAAACAATAGAAAAATGAAATTTTGCTTAACATCACTAATCATAAGGGGCACACAAATCAAATTACAGTGAGGTACTACTCTCCTCAATCGCAGTAATTATTGCAAAAGAGACCAAAAAAATCACAAAATTTGTGTAATTAGTGTAAATTATTGCAATCATTATGCAAAACAGTATGGGGTTTTCTAAGAAATTGAAATTAGGCTACTCTATGAATTAGCCATGGAACTACAGGGTGTGCATGAAAAGAAACAAAATCAGCATGTCAAAGAGACACTGGCACTCTCATGTTTGTTCCAGCATCATTCACATAAAATAGAATATGTAGTCAACTTAAATGCCCATCAGTGGACAACTGGATAGAGAAAATGTGGTAAATATACACAATGGAACTTACAAAAGAAAGAATGCCAGGCATTCACAACAGCACACACAAGCCAACAGGGCATTACGTTAAATGAGCTAAGTCAGACACAGAAAGACAAACAATGTATGATAACACTCATATGTGGAAACTAAAATTTTGATCTTGTAGAAATCGAGACTAGAACAATGATTACCAGGGACTAGACAGAGTAGCAGGTAGGGAAGTTGAGGAGAGGTTGGTCACTAGATAAAATGTTATGTTTATTTTTTTGAATTTTTATTAGAACTTTTGCAGAAAATAATGATATTGCATGCAGTAGTAAACACACACAACACATCTTAATCACATTTTGTCTCCTTCACTTCTCATCCCTCCCTGTTCCCTCCAACTCTTGGTCCCTTTCCTGTTTGCATAAGCTGCATTTCCATTTTTGTCTTCAGTTCTGTTTTTCATCCCTTTTCCCTTCCCTTCCTCTCTCTCTATCCGTATCTTGTTAAAAAGTTACATTTAAATAGGAGGGTAAATTCTGGTTCCAATCTAAATATCATTTAATGCATGATAAATCTCAGGAAAGAAGATCTGAATATGCTTAAATAAATTACACAAGTTTAGGTAAGGAGATGCTGATTAATCCGAGTTGATCATTACACAGGACATACATGAAATTATTATGTAAATAAAATACAAAAAACAATGTCTAATGCCTGATGATGGTAAGAAATATGAGATATCATTTGAATATCATGACCGTCAACATAAACTACTAGCTGGCAGCTACAGCTGCTGCCCAAAAAATTATTATTACTGTTGTTGTTGTTAAAATTCCAAGAGTTTAGAAAGATGAACAAAAACCACAGATTAGTTTCAAGGAAGGTGACAGAGTTCAAGAATAGCCCATGGACAGCTCTGAAAGAGAAATATCCAGTAACAAGCAATATAAGTCTCCCCTAAATGGGCACAAATTTATGCCACCTGCAACACAACCTAACTTGCCTTGAGAAAAGCAAGTCTACTGTTGGCAGAAGTCCCAAATGTAGTGAAAGCCTCTGCATCAAAAACACACAGTCCACGCTTTGTGCCCAGTCTGTGATGGTGACTGCTTGTTTGGCACACTGAGGAATCTGTGCAGCGAGCGATCTAGGCAGTTTGCTCAAGAGGTCGATCAGCAGTCTGAGTTCAATTGGCTTCACTGTGGAATGGCCGAGAGTCACTGGTCATCTATGAGAGCAAGCAAGCTGGTTCAGTAAGCAACCACGATCTCCCGTGGTTTCTCAACACACCTATGCCTGCATTCTGGCACTGAGAAGGACAATCCCTGCGCGCTACATCCAGCACAGCTGGTAATGAGGCCAACACATCTACAGCAATTTACTTAAAGCAATCCCAGGCATTGAAGGGACTCCTCTGTGAATTAAGGATTCTAGTCATGTAGTGCTTTTGCTTTAGAGAGTGGAAGTGGGATAGAAAATTTTCCCACCGGAACAGACACACTTTTTTCTGCCAAAATCAAGACTCTCTTGGGGATTGAACCAGCCTCAGTCCTTAATAATCCATGTGCATTTGACAAATGACTTTTTTGAGGCCTTGCTGCCTTGTCATTCATATAGTCCTAACTAAACTAGCCCACAAATCATTAGACCTCTATAGGCTCTTTCATTTCAGCAAGAGTTCAGTAGCCAACAAGCTAGGTGCAGCTTTTTAAAAGTAGCAAACTAGTAGCCATGTCGAAACCGTGATTCCAAACATTGGAGAATTTTTAAACTGAAAGCAGCCCCTGTTTGCCAGAGATGCAAAGCAGTAAAAGAAGTCATCAGTTAAAGTAATCTGCTCTTCCTCCCAATACGCGAAAGTAGTCAGTAAGGGTCCAGGCCTTTTATTTGAAAAAGAGTCAAAGGTAGAATTTTTTTTTTCTTCACTAGAATTTCAGTGACTTAGGACAATTGGTCTAAATTCAAACCCTATGTGTTACTAGTCTTTCATTCATTCTGGTAAAATACCTGATATAATCAGTTTTTCAGGAAGAAAAGGTTTATTTTTGGCTCACACTTTCTGAGGTTCCCATCCACGGTTGCTTGTGTCTGTGGTAATCCAGTATATATTGTGGCAGGAGCAGATGGTGGAAGAAGTCTATTCAAATTTGTGGGGGCTGCAAAGTAAAAACAGAAGCAGGAAGGGACAAGGGCGTAAATATTCCCTTCTAGGGCACACTCCCAGTGACCTTCCTTCCTTCTTCTACTGGGCCCTACCTTGTTTTGGGTTTCACCACTTTTCAGTAATGTCATGGGTTAAAAACCACGGTTAGTTTGGCTTGAGTCACAGAGGAGATACTGGGCTTGAACTTTTGAACAATGCTATAGTTGCTAAGACTGGGAGACATTTAGAGCGAGAAAGAGTGCACTTTGCATTTTGAGCTAGACATAAACCTTTGGAAGGCAGGGATGAAAAGCTACAGTCCAGATCTGAAATGTCTAATGCCTAAATCATGTTAAAGTTTTGGTCTATAAAAATCAAAAGGAAAGATACACGTGTAATGGAGGGACAAGCACAGAGTAAGCCTGCCTGTACAAGGGGCACAGGAAGAATAGGGCAGAAGCAAGACCAAGACCGAGTGCTGAAAACTAAGTCCTAAGACTCAATGTTCAGCATCTTTGGCAAACTGAGGCAGAATGTGAATGTTCACAAGTTTGGACAGCCTCACCTGTAAGGCCTTTTTGCCCTCTTGACCTGGTGTGACTCTGTCTGCTGCCTGAACCTTCCCTCAAAACGCATCGCACATTTCTTGCATTTCTGATTTCCTTGGCCCTCACTGCAGCTTTGGCTTCACTTCCTCACTTCACGCCCTGCCCGGTGAAGGACTGTGTGCAGGGCTGAGAGTTTGTCACACGGTGGCTCCCTGGAGGCTTTCCCTTGAAATCTCAGCCAACTTTAATCAACTTTATTTATTGTACTTCCTTAGATTCTAATAAACCGTGAGATCCTTATGTTTTGTTTTTCAGTGCTCTGGCAGTTTTTTAAAGAGTATGATCTAGGTAAGGTGACATATAAGTAATTTTAACATACAGATTATGTCAGTAAAAATTATGTGTTGGTCTTTTAAATTTGTCCAAAGTTTTTTTTTTTATTTTTTTTTATTTTTTTTATTTTTACCAAGAACATGTATTGGTACATTGTATACATAATGATCATAATCAACATGGTTATTTTGTACCTGTACATGATACATCTTGCTTTCCCCCCCTTCCCCCCTTCCCCTCCCCTCCCTTCCACTCACCCACCCCTCCCTATTTGCAACAAGTGTAGTTACACTTTACCATTTTTTCCCCTTTCATCTTACTTTTCTTTTAACCTTCTTCTTTATCCCCCTTTTCCCTATCTAGTTCTCTCTTTTGAATACTATCTCTTTTTTTTTTTAAACATAATATCTATTCTACCCCTTTGTCCTTATTTACACTTACGGTTTCTCATATCAGAGAAACAATTCGATGTGTGATAATAAGTGTCTGATTTATTTCACTTAATAGTATGTTTTTCTGTATCCTCAAGATTTATTTAATCACCAATACTGACTGGAGTTAGTCCTTGAATCATTCAGAAGGCATGTAGGAGAATTTCAACATAATAATGGATAAGAAAAGCCTGTAGTTAGGTGTAGATTTTAAGTCTACACTGTCAGTAGTGTCTGAACAGTTACTGTTTTATTATAGAGCATTAATTAGTTGTAGTAAAATTCATAAGAATTAGACATAAGGCAGTGAGATTTTACTATATGAAAAAAAAAATGAAAACATTTAGAAGATATATTCTACCTCAATAAGGTTAAATTCTGTAGATTGCATGCTGAGTGCAGCCGAAAAGACTTATGTGCAAAGATACAGGGAAAATGAACCAAGGAAACATAGACAAGGAGACCATCTGCATCAACTTCGACCACTGAACACTTCAACAGCCCTAAAAGTGCCTGACACTCAAGTTATGTACTGAACAAATAAAAGGGCAATCCTAGATTATTACAGCTCAATTAATCTGTGGTGAGTAAAATAGGCAAATATGGTTATTGTTGTTTTAGCTGAATATATTTTTCCTTACTACAGTAGATTATTAATCAAATAATATGTAAACATGTGAAAGAGCTATAGTATGCTAGGTAATACTAGGACCAATTAAGTGTTGAGTCGAAGGATAGGATAATGTCAGTGACACACATATATCTTATTTTTAATCGTTGATGTAAGGGAAGTATAATTACAATATTTGGTAAATTATTCAAATATGTTTGAATACAGGAACTGTCAGGAAAGAGGAAAGGGGAGGAACTGAAAGGTGTTTATTCCAGGACGAAATGGATCTTTTACAGATTAGCAAACATTTTTGCTTGCCTCCACAAAGAAGAAAAAACATCTTCTACATTGTTTAACAGATGTATTTGAAGGAATAATGGGTTATTAGATGATAAAATACTGGCTTTCCGTAGAAAATCAGATGAAAATTCTTTCCTATAATAGGGAGTATAAGAAGATACACAGATGATACTAGTGTTTTTAGTTCAGATGAGCAAAATTTTCTTCTAAATTGAAAATCTTTCACTTAGTTTTTCCATAATATCTAGTTGATGACAAATCCATCAAAATATGTAGAAATGTTCTGTTATTTCACATAATTGGTAATATGTTCTGCATAACTGAAGCAATAAGAAAGCTATTCAGTGTTTTCACAAACTGCTGGCTTTTTTTTTTCTTTTTCTAATTAAATTGTACTTTAGTGCACCCCTATACTTTTACCTTTGTATTTAATATTATTATATTTCAAGGATTCTTTGAAAAAAATCATCCCATTACTTTTCATTATATGTGATTTTCTATTCGGTGATTCATTTGAAATAATGGAACACAGGAGTGCAATTTTGCTGATATTTTGATTATTCCTACAAATAATGCTGGCCTGCTAAATACAAGATTCTTTTAATAACATGCATTCAGTAGCCTCACTTTGCTGTTCATATTGTGTGGCCAACATAGGCCACATACTGTGCAGCAGCAAAACAGATTCTTTACTTAAAATGTTACTATTAGAAAACTATTTTTGAGAGTGGTTAAGCTTAATTAAATCTTAAATAGAACAGTGTTAGCATTATCTTGACACAGATGAGAGTGGTAGCTTTGCTAGTAGGATATGTCTGTGGCCCAGAGTATCACGAGGCATTGAAATGAAAAGTTTCATCAAACACTGTAATAAATAAGAAAAAAAAGGATTAGGCTGAAAGCATTATTTTTCATGTTATTATACAGCTTTACTTCCCTGGAGTACTATCTCCATGTTTGTAATCTGCCAGATTTCTACTCCTCATTAAGATTCATTTCGTACATTACTAAGATTATATTTTTCCTGACTGCACTAAGTAGATCTTCAATTCCTGCTTTGTCTCCAGTTCAACATCTCTCACACCTTTGTATTTTGTGACTATTGTAATTCCGATATGTAATTTTTAATTCTGATATGCCATCTTCATTGGACTAATATATGCCTAGCAGATTAGTAAACACACTCCTGGCAGTGTCTGGGTGGGTCAAGGAAGTGTGACCTTGGATAGTATATATATGGTCCCTTGCTCTTTCCTGTCTGGCACTGCTCCCCTGCTCTGTTTGTCCCCTGTATAGACACAAACACACACACACACACACACACACACACACACACACACCCCATTCCACAGGCTTCTTCCCCCCTAAACTGAGCAGTTTTGCTTTACCAAATTCCATCTCTGCCTTAGAACCAGTGGAACATGGACTAAATTCCCGAAATTGTAGCTAAAATCAAAATGGACCAAAGATCTAAATGTTAAAGCAGAAACTTTTTTTTAAATTTTATTTTAATGGTACATTTTAGATGTACATAGTGATAACATTCATCATAGGGAATTTGTACCTGTACATGACATATCTTGTTGCTTCTTTTTTGCCATTCGCCTCCCCTCACCCCCTCCTCCCTCCCTATTTACAAAAGCTTTGTTTCCATTTTTTTCCTTCCATTTCGTATTTCTCTTGTCCCTGTGTTCCATTCCCCCTCCCTTGTTCCCTTTCCCATTTGGACATTTTCTTCCCTTTCCCAGTATAATACATTTTAGTCTTCATTTACACTTCAGTTTCTCACACCAGGGAAACTATACAGTATTTAAACATGTGTGTCTGATTTATTTCACTTAAGAGTATGGTCTCAAGATGCATCCGTTTACCTAGGAATATCTCAAGCTTTTTTTTTTTAAAACAGGAACAATTTAATATATTTGGAAGATAGTTAAAACTCTTTAGGACACAGACATAGGCAAGAACTTTCTGAACAGAGCCTCAGCGGTACAAGAAATAATACCAAGAATCAATAAATAGGATCATATCAAATTACAGCAATTCTGCACAGCAAAAGCAATGCCAAGAGAGTGAAGAGAAAACCTACAAAATGGGAAAACATTTTGCAAGCTATTCCTCCAACTGAGGATTAATATCTAAAAATATAATGAATTCAACAAAATTAGACCTTCCCAAATTAAAATACACAGTTGTTTTAGTTACTTTTCTCTCATTGTTGGGACAGAATACTCGACACCCAAAGTTAGGGGAAGAAAGGTTTATTAGCTCACAGTCTGCAGAGGTTTCAGCCTGTAGTCCGCTGGGTCCGAGGCAGAGCGGCATGGCAGAGGCAGGGCGGGCCCGGCAGCCCTCAGACCCACGACCGGCAGCAGAGTAAAGTGAGAAAATACAAGAAATGTATGCAAATAAGCAATGCAAACAAGCAGCTAATTAGCCTCTTCCTGTATCTTTTATCTAGGCTACCTGTCTCCAGGGCGGCCCGCACTCCCACCCTTACTTTTAGTTTCACATCCTTGATCCAGCTATCATTTACCACATGAGGCTTTGGGGGGACATCTA
>PVJO010021742.1:0-29400 GCA_004026905.1 Hystrix cristata | reverse complement strand
TTTAGGTTGTTTCCAAGACTTAGCTATTACAAATTGTGTTGCTATGAACATGGTGGTACATATGTCCTTGTGGTATGACGATTTTAATTCTTCTGGGAAGATCCCCAGTAGGGGAATAGCTGGGTCAAATGGAACCTCCAGTTGTAGTTTTTTGAGGAATCTCCATATTGATTTCCACAGTGGTTGGACCAGTCTACAACCCCACCAACAGTGGAGGAGTGTTCCTTTTTCCCCACAGCCCCGCCAGCATTTGTTATTGGTTGATTTTCCCATATACGCAGTTCTTTCTGGAGTGAGGTGGAATCTTAACGTTGTTTTGATTAGCATCTCTCGAATGACTAGTGATGTTGAGCATTTCTTCATATATTTATTTGTTAGGCTGGATTTCAACATCTGAGCTAAGACAAAAGTATGATACTGAATAGTGCCATGTGTAAAATGTCCCGCAGTCCAGTGTTTTACTTTACGCACTGAGACTAAGTATGCTACTTCTCTGCGTCTTCCCTTCCCTTTCACAAAAATCAACCTGTTAGTCAACGTTAATTCACGTGCGGTCGGGGGAAATGTTTCTAATAAAATACTCTCCTTCCCCCACACCTGGACAATGGAAGTGTGTACAATCAGAAAGTTTATGCAGTATTTTTGTGATAAATAATTCTGTGACTTTAACACATAACACTAATTTGACTCTGAGTTAAGCGTGTAAAAACTGCCTAAGGAAGCAAAGACACCAAATTAGAAAAAAGGCTTTTTTATTTTAAATCCACCCAGAGCCGAATCCGGTGCACCCGCGAAAGCCCTTCCAGACTCAGGTGCGATGAGGGAAGACCTCTCAGAGGAGGGGAGACTTCACTGGGTGGGCTCCGAGGGGCAAGCAGATTGGAGAAGGAAGAAGTCCTGACTAAGAAGATGGCTTCTGAAAAGCCTCAGAGGTGACATTTTGCCTGGCATATTTGGACCTAGATAGGTGTGTTTTTTTTTTTTTTCATTTCGAAGACCAAAATTTAACTTGAATGACCTTTAAAACTGTTATTATAAATACATGGGGCATCTCATGAGATTCAATTGTTACTAGAGCCCTCAACTCACGGTCTCTCATCGACCCATTTTGTGTATCTGTTCATTTTCTCTTTTTCTGAAGCGTAGCTTCTTTCTTCTTCCATATAGCAGGGGACAGATCCAGGAAAGATCCCGAGTACTGCTTTGTTTGTTTCTTTTTGCAGTGCTGGGGATGGGACCTGGGGTGTCATGCATGCTAGGCAGGTGCTCTACCATGGAGCTGCACCTCCACACTCCTCAGTTTTGTTTCTACACTGTAGACCCCAAGTCCAAATGCCTGGGGGAAGGGGTCATTGGTGTGGCTTGGCTTAGATTCCTTCCCCTGCAACAGAAAATAGTTGCCACATCTCGGAAGAAAATAAAAACGAGCTCCTTCCACTGAAAACAAGTTTGTATGGTAGACTGGTCCTCAGAAATGAAACACTGGTTCAAAAAATCCCACAGCTGTATACTACATATGCTGTTTCTTTAATTGTTTGACTCCTATTTGAAAACCACAAGAACTTTGTGAACAGCTGCTCCTTCCTTCATAAAGGAGTTATTCCAGGTTATATCTCCTTCTCTCTGCACTGAACTTTTATTCTCCATGCTTAAAAGTCCCCCAGACCCCGCGGTGTTCAGCTTCACGTCCTGACTCTCTACGCTTCTCCCCTCCCAGGGCTGCTTCGGAAAGCAGCGCCCGACACCTCATTTCCCCTCCAAAACACCTTTCTGATGGCCCCAACTTCATGGGTGACCCCAGTTCCTAAATATGGTGCTTTCATTCCTTCCATCCTGATAAACAAACCACTGGGCCATGCACACGAGTCCAGAAAGAAAGATAACATTCACCCAGAAGAATATTAATGATCGACAAGTCAGAAAGATGGTAACACATTTAGAGCCCAAATAATAATAATAATAATCATCATAATAAAATAATAATGATAATAACAATAATGCAAGAAGGAAATACTGGAAAGAGAATTTGGTAATGAAGTCACCCAGGAAAATAAAGTTAGCAACTAAAGCACGTAATTGTCAAGTTGGAGGTTCAGTGAATCAGACATGGTTAAGAAGCTGTGCTCCTGCTGAGCACAATTTCTGCTGTAGGAAAAGGGACCCAAAAAGGCACCGACATTGTGGTGTCTCCTTTCTTCTGTACCTCAGCCCATTTCTCTTGCTCAGGGGTCAAAAATGAGATTATCAAATGGGTATTATGGGCGAGGATAAGATTTCTTTCCTCCTGGGGCAGGTGACAAGTGCTGCCTCCTAGAAAAGCAAAACAAAAAACAAACCAAAATGGATTATATTAGAGAAGAAAAATGGTTGGTGGTGGGTTTTAGAGTGGTAGTGATGATTCATATGCAAAACTGTTGAGAGTTGGTTAGAAATCCCTAATGTAGGGGAAAGGCGTTGAATATTTTCTGATCTACTTATATTATGTCCTCACGGTTTTCACTCGACAAGTGTACTCTACAAGTAAGGTATTGTGATTCCTATGTTATAAAGGAGAAAAATTGAGGCCAGATGAGATTTAAGAGCCCCAAGGTCACACATGACAGAACTAGGATTTTGTCTAGTCATAGCTGACCCTAAATCAATATGCTTTCCACTAGGCAATGCTAAGAGTAATTAAATTCTTATTATATCTGAGAAAGGGTATGTAGTTTGATCCTATTTGTTCTATATCCAACACCTGTGTGTGCGTGCGTGTGTGCGGTGTGTGCCCGTGCCTCACCATTTAGCAAGTATCCTTGAAACACTTGGGAATTACAACTCTACCATCTTTGCTGTCTTTCTGAACAAGTGGGAGGGTGGGGAGTTGCAAAAGCAGGTTGGTCTTAGCTATTCACGACTCCAGAGACCAATTAAATCCTTTGTTTCACACTAAGTCCTTTGTCACAATTCTCAAGTATACAAACAACAAGCTTGGGGTTTTTTTCTGCTTTCCTTATAGGTTCCTTGAAAGACACAAACCATGGACACAAATTGCCTCATTACACTGCCATCTTGACCCCTGCCTACCTCGGCACTTGACTGGTTTGCACATCTGGGCCAACACTCAACCTTGGATGAGCAACTCCAGGCTGACCTCGGACTTCCTGTCCCTGGTATGTGGCGCCCCTGTGCTAGCTAGTCAGACAAAAACAAAACTCAGACTCCTCAAACTGAGATGAGAACTCTGTTTACACATGCAAGAGTACACACACACACACACACACACACACACACACACACGTTCAATGGTGAGTTTAACTTTTATTTTTAACAAACTCTACAGATTTTGATGCTGTAGTGAAACACCGTTAGTGGATTATCTAAGTCAAGTCTCACAGCAGGAAAAGAAGGAGAAAGTATGTCCTCTTTTTCATGGATAAGGAAGTTCAACAGCATTAGTGATTTTCTGAAGGTTATAAACATACTCTAGTGATGTGGTTCATTTTAAACAATCTGGATGCAAATCCAGACTACTTGTCAGACCTGGGCCAAGTTACTGGACCTTCTAAGTACCAATGTACTCTACTGAGTAATAGAAATGACAATAGCAAAAACGTCTATGTTTTTCTGAGGTTGTTCAAAGAATAAAATTCTACACTTGCATACAAAGTGCTTAGTGGCTCCGTAAAGTTTCAGAAAAGGTAGATGTTAATTTGGGGCAAGGTTGAGTGTTGAATCCGAATTAATGTTCTATTTCTTGTACTCTGTTGAGTCCCTCTGAAAGGTAACTGTGGCAGGAAGATTTTAAAGCAACAGAGTAATTTTGCAAAGAATTAGAGTTAGCGGTTGCTCCATCGTTATAGCCCAGCATTGTGTTTCTGCCCTCTGGGGTGCTGCCTCTGTCTTGACCTCCCCAGATACCTGGACCTCTGGCATACCCCATGCATTCAGAATAAACACATCTGAAGACTTCTTGTCAGCCTGTACTGCTAAACATCTCGTTCCTCTCCCCAGCTCCTAGCTCGCAAAATCCTCAGCTGGTCCTACTTCATGATGGAGGACCCCGAGAGGTTCAAAACAGCTGAGAGATGCCTGGCTGTGATGAGTCTCTTCTGCCTTTTATTAACGTGCCCACCCAGCATACTGCAAAAATTTCAGCAGATCTGGAAGAATATAAGGTTATTAATCCATGACCTGCTTGCAAAATATTTCAACTAACTGGACTGATGATTATATATTTTAAAAGGGTGAAAAAATAAGTCATTCTACAAAATCGTATGGTCTTAGACATTTCTGTAACATTTCCAAGCCAGTAATTCTAGTGTTCTGCAGTTCCTTGTGGGAAATGTACCTTAATTAAATCAGATTCCTTGTAAATATTTCTTTTTGTATATTGAGATGTTTGGATAAACCAATTTTCTACACAGAAGCATGCTCAAATACACCACAAATATTTTTTAGTGCAAGTCTAAGAGCCTCTGCTTCCATAAAAGCAATGGAAAGATTCTAAAGATCTGCTTAGTTTCTAAGACTCTGAAAAGCTTTCCAAACCATATTTTAGAATTTCTAAGGATAAAGAAGTGACTAAGAAATCATTAACACTCTTAAAAGTGACTTTGCAATATAGGTCACCCACATGCAAAGAGTGATTAGAATAGCGAGTGACCGAAAGTATGACATTTTAAGAAAAGGAAGTATGTGGGGTCTTGCTTGGGATTGGAAAATGGCAAATGAGTCTAGAGTGGTAAAAGAGGGAATGGCTTGTCTGGCAGAATGACATGCCCATTTAAGGAGTCTAAACTTCCCTATGAATAATTCAGCAAAGTCTAAGGCCCGTGTTTTATTTCTACTCTACAGTTTCTTGAGAAGAACAGATTTGAAAAGACTTCAGCGGTGATGGTGTTTCTTTACTCTCTTTAGTCATCGGAGAATGTTCCAGGTTTATGCTGAACTGTAGATGTGAACTAGTAGCAGCGCTTTGCTGATCTAAGCCCTGACTGGCCCTCAGGCAGTGATTTGTGGGTTAAGGAGGAACCCAGCTTATGGCCTCGGGGCTAATCTAACCCCAGCAGCCCCTGCCAGGGCCCTCTGCCACACTGTGTAGGTGGCTTTTGCGGCTTTTGCGATTGGCCCTGACAATTCGAGCGTTGTGCAGCTTCCTTCTTGTTCCCTTCAGCCCCTTGTGGCTTCAGGCCTGCAAACAATGAAGGAAGACCAAAATAACAGCACATTTCTCTAGTGATTGCCTTTGAAAATATTAGCTCTACTCTCCATTTGGCTGGTTTTTAAAACTCATCTCTGCTCTGAGTTCATGCTGGAGAGAGTAACTAAATTCTTTGCTTCCTAGTGATAGACAAAAGCATCTCTGTAAGATAGAGAGAACATTTCTAGAGAATCGACTTAATAATATCCTATCCACTTTTCCCTCCACATAGTAGACATTTGTTCTTGAAGGAACAAATTATCAGAGACAAATACATATACTGTGTTGTTTTGACCTCTTTTACCTAATTTCTTAATAAAGTCTAATGAGTATTAAAGAGATTAAACTTTATTGAGATCTATTGTAGAATCAGTTATCATATTGATTATAGAACTGTGATTGAGGATGTTAAATCATTGTAATCACACAGAAAATCCTATTACAGAGTCTCTTTAATGTCTCGTTTCTAGGGAAATTTATCTTTGATCTTGTTACTGGACATAATACACACTCATGAAATTAGAAAGCTTGCATCTTATGTCTGTAATAAATTTTAAAGCTTGCTTTGCTTAAAATTTTGCCATGGCTGCTAGGAAATTTAGAGTCAAATGGACAATCTATCTCTACCAATAATGTACAATAACAGTAGTGCACAATCACATGGCACATATTTTACAAACAACATTTTTAAAAATAATTTTCTGGCTATCATTACGTCTTCATTTCAGAACTATGTCACTCAAGTGCATTATATGCATTTGTATGACTTAGTGCTTTGGAAAAAGTTGGGCGTTATCGAGGAATTCAACATATCGATAATTTTTAGAGGCATATTTTGACTTGAAATTTATGAACTGAATATGAAGTACATGCAACTCTGTGTGTCAGATGTGAGGATTGTGTTTCATCCTTAAATTCCAAATATCTTTCATCTGTGATCACTCCACTGCGGTGTCCGTCACAGTTCAGTGCAGCACCCAGAGGTCATCGGAAGTGACCTCGGAATTTACACCCGTGCATGTCATCGTTTGCAAGCGGGGGATGGCCCCGGTGCTCACCCCAAGCCCAGGAGAGCCTCGCATGGGTTAAATCAACCGGCCAGGGGAACACGTGAGCCGAACATATGGTGAAGTGTTTAGCAGTTTAGAAAAGCAAGTTTCTGGTACAAACAGAGTCTGGCCTCTGAGACCCTATTGTCAGCCTGCAAAAAGATCTCCTGGTTTACCGGGGTGGAAAGAAAGGGGCGCTTTCAATTACTGCACCTCCTTAGCTGTGCACAATGAAGCAGGAGGAGAAATCACACGTTAATAGAGAGGAAAACAAGCCTGAGTTCCGGGAGGAAGCGAGGGAAGGGTGAAGAAAGCGTGCAGAAAGCGTGCATAAAGTAGTTTGCAGCTCTGATTGGAAGTGAAAGGAGAAGAAATGGGAAGTGAAGTCCCAACAAATTAAAATTAAAATGGGGAGCGCCTGTCCTCACACCTCCTCACCACCCCCCACGCCTCTCTAATTGAACCACTTCAGTCCTAACGAGTTGGGTTTGGGACGCACCCAGGTCTGTAAACGAGACCGTTTATCGTTGTAGTGCTCATTAGATATTTGAGCACTTGTTTTTAATGCTGAGAAATACAACACTGAAATCAGTCATTGGAGGTATTATCTATATTTAAGAAAAATGAGAACATATGCTTGCCCTAAGACACAGGGAATGGTTAAAGACATTATTTGGCTGACTCTTTAATTTGCTCTTGAGGAAGACTGAGTTTCTCATTCCACTCTTCAGGGTTGGCAGCAGTACGGCTGTTGTTGGCTGCAACATGCGGGAAATGAGAACAGTCTCCTCCCGGAGCAGGGCGATTAGACCAGTGCCTCATTTTCTCTATGAGCCCCTTTGCTAATATGGAAAATGAGAATTCTAACACTTCTTATGTCACGGAGTTGGAGCGACAGTTAAATAATATAAGAGAAAAGTGCTTTGGACAGCGTCTAGCACGTGTGGGCACCTCAGAGCAACGTCTGCTGTTGTTCTTAAACAGGCAACGCTCACACGCAACCTTCAGGAGCTAGACGAGCAAGTCAACACTCGTTTGACAGAATAGCCTTATTCTTCATCAGTCCTAAACACATAAGTAGAGAAATGCAAATTAAAGTAAGTCTGTCAAATATTTAAACACTTACTCATTTGTGTATTAGTGAAGATGAAAATATTTTCAATACTGATGGATAGGAATGTTCATTTAAACCTTTTTGGGGATGTGATCTGGCAATATGTGTCAAACCATGAAATGCCGAGGTACCTACTTCTAAGAATATTCCTTAAGAAAGAATTACTCACACATATGGAGTACGCTAAATTTCCAGTGAATTAATCGCTGCATTCTTTGTAGTTACCAAAAAATTTGAAAATGACTTAAATGGTTATAAATGTGGAAAGATTCAAATAAGTTGTGGTATATCCATACAATAAATTTTAGCTAGCTGTTGAAAAGTAGGGAAGATATTTGTATATTAATTATAAAAACAGGATAATTAAGTGACAAAAGATATAGAATAATACATATTAGATGTTTGCATTATATGGAAACTTTTATATATGCACATGTGTAAATCACTGTAACCATCATATGAAAAAATTGAAAAGTGAAAACCATATGAGAATCTTGATAGACTCAGAAAGAAGTATTTCACCGAACTTGTACCTACTGATGATTAAAGAAAACACCTCTGGGCAAGTTAGAAATAAAAACTAACTCCTCAATCTGATAACAAGAACCTACAAAAAATCCATAGCTAATATTATAATTAATAGCAAAAGACTGAACATTTTTTTCTCTAAGATTAGAAACAAGACAAAGATTTCTCTTCTACATACTTTTATTCAACATTGTCTTCAAAGTCTTAGACATAGTAAGAGCAAAATATAAAACTGTGTATCAAGTTGACATTAATATTTACGTGAATGACTTAATTTGTTAGCCTATGTGACCTATAAAAGAGGTCACTACAATTAATTAGTAAGTTCATTCATTAATATTATTGAATATGTACAAAGATATGTATACAAAAATAAAAAATCATTATTTTTGTATATGAACAAAAATTAAAAATTAATGTAATATTTCAGAGCCGTGTGCTGCAAACTACAAACCATTGCTGAGAGAAGCTAAAGAAAAGCTAAGAAAATGGAAAGGCATCATGTTTCCAAACAAGAGACTCAACACTATTAAAGTGTCAGTTTTCTGCACAGTGATCAACAATTCCAAGGAACATCTCAGTGGATTTCTTTTTGGTAGAATTGGTAAGATAATCTAAAATTTGTATTAAATTATGAAGGACCCAGAATAAATTTGAATAAAAATAGAGTCTAGGAACTTTCACTACCTGCTTTCAAACTTAATATAAAGCTGGAAGAATCAAGTCAGTGTGGTATTAATGTATGAATAGGGCTTATATTTTACATAATGTATTTACATATATGTGTACATGAGTAACAGGACGGAGGTTCCAGAAATAAGTGGCTTCATATATTATCAATTGATTTTTAAGAAAATAAAGTAACATGAAATGTACCGTTTTCAATAGCTATTGTAGAACAATTGCATAAATGAACACCAAAATGAATGTTCACCCTTAGTATTTAACTACATAAGGAATTAATTTGAATTATGTAATAAACATAAAAGTAAAAATCACATATATAAAACTTAAAGGAGAAAATCTTTGTGATACTGGGATGAACAAAGATAGCTAAGGTACAAAAAGAAATAGATAATAAAGGAAAGATGACAAATATCACTGAAAGTAAAAATAAAATTTGCTTTTCAAAAGACATTGTAAGGAGAGTTGAAAAACAACCCACAGAATGAAAGTGATATTTGAAAAGCTTTGTCTAATAGAGGACTCATATGCAGAATACACAAAGAATACTTATACATCAGCAACAAGAGTAAAAATAATCCAATTAAAATGAAAATTTTGAAGAAATGTTTCACTAAGAAGCTACAAATATGGCATGGGAATGGGTGAAAAAATGCTCAGACATTAGCCATTAGAGAAATACAAATTAAAATCATTTCAAAGACTATTGCTACCTGCCACTAGAATAGCTAAAATTAAAAAGATTGAAAATACCAGATTTGAAAAGGATGTAGGTTACGTGAGACCACTGAACACTGTTAGTGGAATGCAGTTTGTTGGGAATAATTGGGGGCAATTTCTCAAGGACATACACTTACCACATGAACCAACAGTTCTGTATCTAAGGGCTTACCCAAGAGAAATGAACACATTCATCCATCAAAAGATGTGTGATTGAAAGTTTCATAGTACCTTTGTTTGTAATAGCCAAAACTGAGCAGCATCCCAATGTTCATCAGCTGGAGAATGGATAAACGAATTGTGGTACAGCCATATTATGGGATAATACTTGCAAATAAAAATAAATTAATTATTAATATATGCAACAGTGTGGATGAACTTGAAGGACAATTTTTGTGACTAAAAATAAGGCTAATCACAAAAGATCACAAGCTGTATGCTTTTATGTATTTGAATTGCTAGAAAAGATAAAATCAATAATGATAGAAAGCAGTTGAGAGGTTTCTAAAGGCCGGGATATATTGAAAAGAGCTGCATCGTAAAGGAACACAAGGGGAATTATTGGAGTAATGTAAACATGATTGTGTCAGTGACTATCTTCATATGGACTTTTATCAAAAATCATCAACATGTACACTTAAAATTGGTGAATTCTATTGTATGCAAAGAATCCCTCAATAACGTTGATCTTAAAATAAGAATAACTTTTGATAATGAAAATATAATTAAGATAAAGAATTGTCAAAATTATTACAGAACTGTACTGAATATACTTGGGGCAAAGTAGTAGAGTTTGACAGTAGGGAAGGAAACATTAAAATTTGTTTATCTCATTTGCATCTCTACTCTTGGAATATGTATTACTTTAATAATAAAATAAAAATTAATGAAGAATTAAAGAGAAATGAGTGGTTTGAATGCAAAGAACATTTTTTTAAAATTAAAAATCAGAGCATAGGGGCTAAGTAGAAAGTGTGAAGTAGATATTGCCTCAACAGAAACATTTGGTAATTATGACTATGGATTATATTTACCTGCGTGAAAATGAATCATGGTTTTTACAACTCAGAGACTCTTTGGCACAGTTGGAAATACCTTTGTGTGCTGTGGAAGTAAGTCTTGAGTTAATGATTTGTGGCAATCATTTACCTTTGAGGCCCATCAATTTTGGGCTTAATATGTTAGGAATATCATTTTGTATTACAACTAAGTAAAATAATTCTAAGATTTAAAAATTCAAAACAAAAAGTTTTTAAGGCATTTTTGGGAAAATCCATTTTTCATAACTTCTCTCTTCAATATAATATTATTGTGAGGAAAATCAGCATCATTTTTGACCACTAAATGCTTAAGCCCTAGATATATCTCAAGTAGTAAGAGACAGGCAGTTTTTTACCTTTTGTTCTGAACATACATATATGTGTATATATGTATATATGTGTATATATGTGTATATATGTATGTGTGTATATATGTGTGTGTATATGTGTATGTACATATGTGTGTGTGTGTGTGTGTGTGTGTATATATATATACACACATATACACACACACTCATATATATCTCAAAACCAGGGGAAACATGCCCTAAATATGTAAGTTTTAAGGCAGAAAGAGCATTCAGTAGTGTATCTGCATGGATTAGAACAGTGCCTGACACACACAAGATAACTCAATGGAACAGTTTTGGAATAAATAAAGTCTCTAAATATGTATTTTGTTCAATTGGTAATGGCGTAAAGACTATGAAAAAAATTTGTTCAAGTTATTTGATTCAATGAGCTGTAATCACAACCTTCTTATGGTAGTACTACAGAGAGTACTATGGTGGGCTGAAGAGTTTCTTTTAAAAAGGTTTCAAGTGGGAGGAAAACTAACAATCTATCATGGGTCAAGTATCATGGGGGTTACATTACCAGCAATCCCAAAGATCATGGAAAAGCCATGAGATCTGGATAATTCAAATAACTCAAATTTCACATTGTCTGGAAGCAGTTAAATCCTTACTCCAATTCCAATTAGCTTAGACACAAGCCCATGTCCTATTATTATTTCAAGTTTTTTTTTTTATCATCTGATGAAGGGTAAAAGGGAGCAAATATGAATGTCCGAAACAATGTATAAACAAGGGACAAAATATAAGTCATAGAGGAAATCAAACCAATGTGTAAGAGCCACTGAAGGCTGGGAGAGTTTAGGAAAGTGTTTTAGGAGGAAGAGAATTCAGCCAATTCTCAAAAATTCATGCTAACGAATTCAGCTTCTTCTGAGGCCCATAAGGAAACAAGTGGAGGTTTCTGACCCGAGTGTGGCACAGTGGTGCTGCTTTGAGGGGTTCTTCTTGGAGCAATAAGACAAGCAATAAAAAAAAGGCAAGTCATTTCGAGTCCCAAAATCTCACAAATATTTCATTTTGTTATGCGAGATACTGGAAGTTGAATTCTCAATAATTACAAATTTTTGGTGAACTGCTAGAAGTATACCTAACTCTCGGAACTGTCCTAGGGTACATGGTTGGAAAACCACTTAATATATGCTAAAATAACATTTCACTATATCTCTCTGGAAGCCTCTGGTGAGTTCTTCAAAAGTGTGGGATAAAGTTCAAATTTCTGTCCTTGGTTTTCAAGTCTTTGTCTTCACTTTAACAAGCATTTGTGCTGTAATTCTGATTCCAACTGATAACACTGTGTTGTGAAATGTTTTAATTATGTCTTTCAAAATTGTCCTCTAAATCAACATTTCCAAGAGAATAGTCCATGACTCAATAAACTTTGGAAACATAATGAAATGAACATAACTGCATGAGAAAACTTAGAGGCCTTTATAAACCAACAGACACAAAGAATTTCTAAAATAAGTACAGATATGGATTACAGATTTTCCCAGTCTGCTTTGAATGTTAAAATTTTCATTGGTGATTACCTTAAACATTTAAAATTTTTCAAAATATATTTTAATAAATGCTGCTATAAATTCAAATTTTCAACATTTGAAAAGTTGAAAACAATAGGTTATTGACATTTCTATAGGTGGATACATTATTCTCATCTCTGACTACCAGTAACATTGTGGTCATAGGTCAAGTATGATTTTGTAAACTGTTCACAGTGGGAAAAGCAAGGGCTTTGTTATCAAATGAATCAGGGTTTTTTTTTTTCTTATTTTATTGTGTGTGTGTTTGTGTGTGTGTGTAAAATAAATTCAGCAAAGTCTTTGCCTACACCTATGTCTTCAAGAGTTCTTCCTAGTCTATCTTCCAGTAAATTTAGTGTTTCTGTTTTATTGCTTAGATCTTTGATTCACTTCAATTTTAGTTTAGTACAAGGTAAGAGACATGAGTCTAGTTTTAGCCTTTGGCATATGGAAAGCCAGTTTTTCCAGCACCATTTATATTAAAGAGACTGTCTTTCTTCCACTGAGGGTGTTTGGCTCCTTTGTCGAAGACGAGGTATTTGAGTGTGTTTGGGGTTGTTTCTGCATCTTGTAACCTGTTCCATTGATCTTCAGGTCTGTCTTTTTGCCAGTACCATGCTGTTTTTATCAGTAGCTCTAGGTATAATTTCAGATGTCCCCTGCCTTGCCCCGGTTGTCCAGGACTGTTTTTGCTATTCTTGGTCTCTTCTGGTTCCAGATAAATTTTATGATTGCTTTCTCTAATTCTGTGAAGTATGCTTTTATTATTTTGATTGGAATTGCATTACATCTGTATAGATTTAGGAAGTATGGCCATTTTCATTATATTTGTTCCTTTCTATCCAAGAACAAGGGATATCTTTCCATTTTCTGATATCCCTTTCAATCTCCTTTTTCAAAGTACTGTACCTTTCAATGTAAAGATCTTTTACTTGCTCTGTTAGATTTATTCCTAAATATTTCATTTTTTTCAATGTCGTTATGAACGGTGTGGCTTCCCTATTTTTTATCTCAGTGAGTTTATTTGTATATAGGAATGCTATTGATTTTTGAGTGTTGACTTAGTATCTAGCTATGTGGCTGAACTTGGTTACTAAATCTAGAAGTCTTTTGGTGGAGTTTTGGGGTCTTCTATGTAAAGTATCATGTCATTCACAAATAACAGTGAGTGGGATCAATCCTATTGAAAGCTTTTGCACAGCAAAGAAAATCACCACAGAGTGGGGAGGCAACCCACAGAGTGGGACAAAATTTTTGCCAGCTGTTCCTCAAAAGTCTAACATCTAGAATATATAAAGAACTTTAAAAATCAGACCCTTAAATTTAAAGACCCAATCTAAAAGTGGCCAGCTGAATTGAATAGACACTTCTCAGATGAAGATGTAGAAACAACAAATAAACATGTGAAAAAATGTTCTACATCACTGGTCATTTGAGAGATACAAATTAAAATAACACTAAGATTCCATCTCTCTCCAGAAAGAACAGGTATTATCAAGAAATCAACCAATAACAAATGCTGGCGGGGCTGTGGGGAAAAAGAAACCCTCCTTCACTGTTGGTGGGAGTGTAGGCTGGTCCAACCATTGTGGAAGTCAGTGTGGAGATTCCTCAAAACTCTGCAACTAGAGGTTCCATTTGACCCAGCTATTCCCCTGCTTGGTATCTTCCTAGAAGAATTAAAAAATCATACAACAGCAATATATGTACAACCGTGTTTATGGCAACACAGTTCATAATAGCTAAATCTTGGAAACAACCTAAATGCCCAGGAACTGATGAATGGATAAAGAAGATGTGTTTTTTTAATACAATGGAGTATTACTCTGCCATAAAAAGGATAAACTCGAAACTTTCATAGGTAAATGGATGCACCTTGAGAACATACTCTTAAATGAAATAAATCAGACACTTACCAACACACATCAAATTGTTTCTCTGCTATGAGAAACCGTAAGTGTAAATAGGGACAAAAATGTATAATAGATATTGTGAAAAGGAAAGAAAATATTCAAATGGGAAGGAGAACTGGGGGGTGGAGGGAAAAGGAAAGAAGGGAAAAGGAAAAGAAAAGAAAAAGAGGAAAAATGTAAAAAATGTAAATAAAGCTCTTGTAAATAAGGAGGGGAAGAGTTGAAGGGAGGGGAAGAGAACAAAGAACAAGATATATCATGTACAGGTACAAATTAACTACAATGAATGTTAGTGTTATGTATATCTAAAATGTACCAATAAATCTTGGTTTAAAAAAAAGTCTAAAACAGAAAACCTATGGAATGGGAGAAAATATTTGCACATAATATACTTGAAAATCATCAAGTAAATAAAGAGTTCCTGCAACATAAAAAAATGCAAATAAATTCCCTTTTCAGATTGTTTGGTTTGGGTTTGCTTATTTTCTGGGTAACCCTCAGTAAACTTAAAATCTGGAAAAGAGCTGTCATGGTAAAACGAAGGTCTACATCTTGGATATGTACTTACACTTAAATTAACTGTGCCGGCTATTTTTTCCCCATCGGGACTGGTGATTTTTGGCAGGGAGTCAGTACAAACAGCGTGCCTCAAATTCAGGGATCTAATTAGAGTGAGAAGTCCTAAATTCTATTTTTTAAACTTTCTTCTTCCCCTCTTTTTTTTTTTTTTAATCAAAGAAGAGTTTCCACAGACCTCAAAGAGAGGAGTGGTCCAAATATTTGTAATAGGACTTGTCATCTCCTGAATCTCTCGTCTGATGATCATGGCTCTAGATAATTAGTAGCTCAATGAGAAATTCATTAGTTTTGGCTCAAAGCCCAATTCCCAGACACATTTTATTTCCACTTTCACACCTTTGAGAGAATTCCTCTTTTAGGTGCCTGGGTTTTGGATCAGAGTGAAACTGTCATATCTTAATTATATTCAAAGCTTACCCTCTTGACTTCTATTTCAGCTGTGACATTAGCCTTCACACTTGGATTGGCTTGAATTCTCTCTGGCTTGAGAGTGAGAATTTCATATGTTTTCTTTTCATCTGCAGACATCTGTATTCTGTTTAACACGGGATTGTAAAATTCACAGAGCAGGAAGGGCTTCGGCACATTGTGATCACTGTGGGACTCGTTCCTTTCAGGCCAAAAACTACAAAAATCCTTTTACCAGAGCCTTTAAAAAATACTTTCACCATAAAGATCAGGAATAGAGAAAATCAAATTATTATAATTATAACCTTTAAAAACCCCTTCTCTTTAACTACAGAGAGTGTACCCATCATTCTTGACTTTTTCTACACATCTGTATAAACTGAGTTACTTAGGAGAGTAAGTATATGTATAATATATATATGTATGTATAACATATATATGTATAGTATGCATATATATATAATATATGTACGATTTAGAATAATGATTAACAGCTCTTGGTGCTGAGGAGACTCAAACATATTTATGTAGAAACTAGTGTTATTTACTGAATGAATGGTCTCTGTATTGGGGGATAAAGAAGAATCACAGTCCTAGTATGTGTACAGAGTTTTACGAATACTGCAGTATATTTACATTCATTCCATCATGTGATTCTCATTGTAATTCTAGAAAGGAAAGACTGAGTTTTATAGATGAAAAAGATGGAACCCAGACATAAAAATGACTTTCTAGAGTTACACATAAATGGATGCATTAAGAACAACCAGTACAAGGTTTTGTCATCTTCTTAGTTCACATGTCTACAATTTTATGTTGCCTTTAAAATATATGGTCATAACTTCAAGGAAATAAAAATTTAATTGAAGAAAATGATAGTAGAAAATAAAAATCTAACCGAATTTTAAATTTAACTCAATTTTTAGCTAAGTTAACAGAGTGTTTTAGTTCCTCGTATAAGACTTCTGTTTTTAATTTCTACCATAGAATATTGCCATTAGATTGAACATTTGAAATCTTTAGTAATCCATCCCCCATAGAAATATTATTAAAGTTGTCTGAAACCACATTAGTAAGTACTGATGGTGTGTTCTAATGTAAATAAGAAATACCGCTGTTCTCCAAACCGACCACATTCCCAAAAACCATCTGCTGAACTTAGTTAATAATGAGTGTCTAGGATATGGACTATACTTAAAAATCTAATGTTTTTCAGTGAACAACTGATGACTATAGGAACGCAAGAGCTTTACATCTACCTTGGAACAAGAAGACTCTACAGGATATTCATCTTCAATGTTTAAGGGAGTACCCTGTTCAAGAAAGCATCAGTTTAGTCGTATTTTCCATATTTTCAAAACAGAGATAAACATTTTGAGTAGTATAAGAAAATATAAGGTATACAGGATTTCTATAAACTACTATCCCTACGATTTTAAAAATTATTAGGTACACTAAATATCTTCTATTGTATGATGCTCTTGAACTGTTCATTATTCATTGGAACTTTGGCACTTTTTTTTAACTGTTTAGAAAATTTATTTTTTCATGTTGAAATTTCAGTTTCATGGAAAGATAGTACCAGAAATGCAAATACATGTTTCTATAAATCCGAATATTTTGTAGTCCAAAAGAACATATTTAGTGTTCTAGATTGGAGTGAGTAGGGGATTGGAATTTCTTGGAAAGTGTCCTACTTGCAATAACATACTCACTATTCTGTGTTCTTTCCGTGTTCTTCAGTGAATCAACAATTTTAACAACGGATCCTAACAGTATGACTGACTCTCACAGTCTTTTCTGTTATAAATTTCTTTGCTGAGCGAATCTGACTGGGGAATCCTGGGACTAAGCACTGCACATTTATGCATTTCCAGTGATGATAAATAACAAGAGGGAAAATACGCATGAGAGATTTTATATCTGTATCTCAGAAACGCAAAAATGGAAGTTACCTAGGAAAGAACAATGCAGATTACAAAGGACATGATAGATACTGTGACAACATCTAGAAGTTATTACAGTGTCTGGTCCCTTATAGATATATGTTGAGACTTATTGAGATAATACATATAGAATTGAATGAATAAATGAGTGAGATCATGCTTTCTTAAGCACTAATTCCAAGAAACTTTTAAAGAGAGGGGAAAAGACAGAGAGACTTTGTAACCAGGTTAATATAACATTATTTGCCCTCTTCAAGGATTTCCAGCTGTGGTAAGTATGTGAAGACCTCTACCAGGACAACGCTGCTCTAGGCCAGGTACAGCTATGCCATATTGCAGAACGTTGCTGGCAGATGACAACAACACGGATGGAGGCTAAGCAAAAATCACAAGGCAAGACAAATGTCAGAATTCTGTTTTTATCATGAGTAAATCCCTCCTCTATCTGGGAACCATCTAATTCTATTCGGGAATCTAAGTCTATCTGGACTTCTAAGTCCAGTCTATTGTAGTCTTCTCTTTAAATATGAGTGGTGGCCAACCTATGGCACCATGCCACAGTGGGCTACTTCTTATCACTGAATGCTCTACAAAGTTCCCCCTCACTGGTTTACAACCAGCAGGTTTCTCTCAATTATTTTCCCTAGATTATTTTCTTTTTCCCCAAACTGCATGTAAATATAAATCCTATACATTCTTCTTGGAATGCACATGTCACCCTGGTCTTTGCCATTTGGGAAATTAGTTACTGCCTAGGAACCAAGTGAAAGATACTCTTCAGTATAAATCTTTCTTTCTTGCTCCACACCTCCCAACACAAATGCTTTTTTCTCCAAGATATTTCCTAAGATGTTACAACACTAATCATGTTGTTTCAGGATCCTGAATGCACAGCCTTTCCTATTAGATTAAGAATTATTTGAGAACCATTATATCATTGTTTGAATACTTAGCATCTATTATAAGACTTGACATGTATTAAGTCTAGAAATAAATCTAGCAAAAAGATGAATGAATGGTGAAAGGATGGAGGATGAGAATATTCCTTTGAATCTTCCTTATGCATGTTCCCTCTACTTATTTGTTCATCCAATGTTGCATACATTATTTGGCCCAAAATGTGTATTGAAAACCTCCTGTTGTTATCTAGAAGTATTATTTATATCACTAAACTTAGAGGTTTGACTTCTGCATACATTCAGTGTCTACTACCCGCCTCCAAACCTTTCTGGACGTGGAGAACTCTGCAAACCTTGAGTGCACAATAACTCGCAGGCGACTGCCAGGGTAGGGACCCTGGTGCCTGTGGCTGCTGCACGGCTGGTGGCTGCATTCTCTTGGGATTCTGTTCCAGATTTGATTTGTGCCTGAGTGAAACCCTTGTAGCCATTTGGAGGTAAGGTCAATAGTTCCGTGGCAGTTTTTGCTCTTTGATTCTGCACGGGGCCAGCTGTGAGCAACGTGGCAAACTGGATCTAATAGCAGCTAATGAAGCCAGCGTGAGTTTCCTTGGCGGGCTTCTTAGCCCCTGTTCTCCATCTGCGTGAACTGAGACGTTCCTACCAGCTCAGTGTGGCTCAGCAGAGGGGGGCTGCCTGCCAGCTAATGAAAGAGTGAGGAGAGAGTGAATGTGTACCAAGCCCCGGTGAGCGCACATCTTGGTCATCTCCATCGCCCTCCGTGTAGGGTTACAATTCCCTTTTAGAGAAGGAGAAAATGAGGTGCTGAGATCCTGAGAACTTAAACACGTAGCTAATGGGGGGTGCAGCAGGATTCTAAGGCAGACCTCTTTGAATTTGAGGTTCAAGGATGCATTGTTTGCTTTGCACAATCATCCGTATTTCCACAAGGTTGACTTCCATTCAATGTGGAGGAGGACTTTAAAAAATAAAGCTACCAAATTAACAAATGTCTTCAAAATTTAGTGAGCTCACAAAACAAAATTCAACCGGAGGTCAGAAAAAGATGGGAGAATCAAACTGTCAAAGAAAGTGAAAAATGAATCACTCCATAAGTTGGAGTGTTGGTTTATGTATTTCTGTCTTTGTCCAAGATGCTGTGATTATATACCGATCATAGACATGAACATATGCCTACATACATGTACATCCACGCACACACACACAGAGTTAAACCCGTGTCTTTCCTTCTTTTGTGGTACTGGGGATTGAACACAGGGCCTTCACATTGGGCTACATCCCCAACCCTTTTTACTGTTTTATTTTGAGACAGAGTCTCATTAAATTACCCAGGCTGGGCTCGAACTTGCCATGGTCCTGTCTCAATATCCTGGAATGCCGACATTATGTGTATACACATACCTGCCTACATCCTTGCTTTAAAGTGTATTTTATTTTTGTCTGATAATCTAGCATTTCTTTATGAAGTCAGGGAAATAATTCCTCTGTGTTCTCAATCACAGTATGAGGCACAAAGAATGTTTCTGGTGAGTGTTTATCTGAACACCAGTTCCCTTTTGAATTATCACAGGGATTCAAAAGGTACTCTTATTTTTGTATCCCCCTGGTGAGAAAGAGGAGGGCTGTTCAGTGGATGGAAACGCAACAGCATTCTCTCCACAAATACTACCTGGAGCCACATTTACATATTAAGTCACCAGGAATTCAGTGGCTATAAGAAGCTTATACTGTTCCAATTATGTCAGTGGAATGACATTAATTAATTAAATAGTTGTACTAGGAATGTATGATTATAAATAAAGAAAAAGCTTCCGAAGTAATTGAACATTCTTCTAAATAAGCACAGTAAAAGAATATTCCAGTAGCCCGTGATACTTGAGTCTAGGTTCAGAAGGGTCTGTAGGAACAGAGGACACACACGAGCGAACATAACGTGATAAATTTGAGGCCCAGTGAGTGACAGAACTGGGTACCGGATGGAAAGACCAAGGTGTAGGAAGGGTGGCGTGAGAGGTAGGCAGAGACAGGCGAATGTAAAGGGTGCCAGACTGGGAAAGGCCTTGAAAATACAATGAAAACATTCTCAAAATTGGATCCACTAATCAAGGGTGATGAAAATAAAACATAATGAGTCAGATTAAGTACTCTGTGGACATGGTCTTCTGTAACTTGGTTACCTCCACACTGATGGATGAAGGGACGGAGACTCGGAGGTACAAGACGACTTTCTGGAAAACAGGACTCTCCTGCAGGCATGTGTCTGAGAGTTTTCCAGAAGACACTGGATGATGGTTGAGGGTGGTTTTCAGAGTGGACTTGGAGAAGCCGGGGCGAGTGGCCGTGTCAGATTCCAAATGTGGAGAAATCTGGGACTTCAGCCTTCGTAATGATCGTGGGACTGGAGAAACTGGGTCAACTGGAGTGGAGTGTGGGCCAAAACAGGAACAGAAGACTGCACGGATTAGAGGATGCAATCGAGACGTTGATCTGTGACTCCAGGTCATGAATTTGAACAGTTTGGCAACGGGAGTTGCCACTGTCTGTTCAAAAACATTTTCATACTAAATTGGTTTGCAAGGAGGTAGGTGTTAAATTGGGAGAAGGGACACTATGGAAATTTTAGGCACACCCTGAACTAGTAAGAATAGAAATCTGACTTTTAACGAACAGGTTAATAATTAAAGGTTTAAACCCGTCCGAGGTGAGCCTTTAAATATCCATCGGAATTGATGACAAAATGCAGACCGTATTCAACTAATACATATGTTAAAATGCACACGACCCGTCTTGCTTTCGACTGATGAGATTTCAAATCCACCCTGATTCACGCCCATTTACAGACGGAAATTAAAAAATTGATTGGTTACTTCTCTCGCGGGGTATGGTCGCCTCAGCTAGCCAGCTGCCAGGGGCTGGGCGACCAGGGGAGAATCTCTGGGACAAGTAGCAGACTTCATCACAGCAGGAGCCGTGAGGCAAGAAGCTCTGGGATCAATTAAAATGCCAGGCTTTTCCAGGCTGGTTTCCAGCGCATCTGTGCATGATTCCACATAAATTTAGGGAATTAGAGATCAGACAAAGGTAAACATTTCTGTGCTTTGCTTCGCATTGATTTAGAATGAGAGGATGAAAAACACCACAGTCATCTAGCCTGGAGGGAGTTTACACCTTCGGCCGATTTTTTTCCCCTCCTCAATTGCTTTATTATTTTAGGTACGTAGCAATCGAAGCCTGCTTAAATCATCTGTGTGTTCCTCTGGGGAGAAGAAGAGAGAAAAAAAGGAAAAGCCAGTTCTTAGTGTCATAGACTAAACAGTAGAAAATGACTCATTCTTTAATTTTATAGTCACATCTCTGAAATAAGAAATTATTAATACCTTTCATTTTCCAGCTATTTGGCCTCCTGAGCTTGGTTTAGAGAAAAAGTTCACCCACTTCCCCGTAGAGAATGAAGGACCTTTCTCCCGTAGACTCTGCAGAAGTCTGACCTTTTGTGGAACCTTCTTCCCCTTTGTTTTCTTATCTCTCTCTTGGAAACAGTAGTTCTGCCTGCTTTCCTGGAGTAGAAGGTCCCGCACTGCCTGTGTGCAGGGGAGGGCTTGAATCCTTTTGTACCTGGACTTTTGTACCCTTTTGTACCCTGTACGCAGGGTTAGAGGTCAACGTCAGGAAGGTCAACGTCCTGCTGAGTCAGGAAGCAGCACAACAGAGTTTTCCATAGACGGGGAAAGACTGGACACATGGCTAGAAGACAGAGTGAGGTAAATGCCGCCAGAGGCAAAGGACACGTTTAAAAAATCCTACAGAAATAAATAATTCTCTAGTCTTCAGAAGTATCACAGAGTTAACTTTTTATTTAACAGCAGAAAAAACAGAAAGGCATGAGGGTGGACTACATATTCAGTCTAAAATTCGAAGTGGTGCATCGATACCACTTCTTAGTGAATCTCACCAACTTTGTTATCTCCTGGCCTATTTCTATACCAGTGAGAGTGCTTGAGAGAAAACTTCCAAAGTTCTCTCCAGTTAATAGCTATACCTCTTGCGAATTAATTCACAATTTTAGAAAAAGCAAGAACAGAAATTAACACTGAATGACCTCCTAGGCCTGGGCTCTATTTTTAAATTCTCACCACAGTCCTGTAAAGGAGACATTGTCTCTATTTTCTAGTGAGGAACCTGGGTCGGTGATGTTCCAAAGCCACATAGCGATGAATGGCCAAGCGCCTGTTTTTGACTTTCAAGCCCACACACTTTCTGCTCTCCACAACTGAATTCTCTCACTCTCAAGAAACCCAGTGAGGCGGGGGATTTAGCTCAGTGATTAGAGTGCTTGCCTTGCAAGCACAAGGGCCTGAGTTCGATCCCTGGCACCACAAAAAAAAAAAAAAAAAAAAAGAAACCCAGTGAATTAAGATTATTCAATCTAAAGTTCGATAAATAAAGTCAACAAATAATTTACTTACATGTATGAATATTATAGAAATTAGTGTAGTATAATAGAAATCTGTATGGCTATTTCCAAGAGACTATAAAACTTAATGAAAAACCGCAACTTAATTTTCTCATTTCATTTGATAGTAAAAACCTGTAAGAGAAATGAAACTCTCCTAACTTACAACAGGTTGAAGGTTATACCGGAGGCAGACATTCCAGCTCTAGGAACTTGCAGATTAATGTGCTACAGATCTTGCCAAACTGCATGGAGAAATATTTCCAGAGAGTGAATGGAAGTTTAAAACTGAAGCAACTTGTAGAAAGAATTTTAATTTTCTGTCCTCCATAAATGCCTGAAACTAATGCAGTTTGTATGCAGCTGGCACATTTATGACTTGAATTTCCTTCTCCTACCCATTCTTCATTTTTCCTACCTGTAAACAATGATCAAAGACCCAGGAAAAACTGAATGTTATTTATCAGAAGCAGAAAAAATTATTTAAGACATCACTACAAGAACGGTTTCCAAAAAGTATTAATTTGTTACATTCTTTGAGCTGATATAAATATTATCTAGGAAACTCTTCATTAGTTTTGAAACAAATCCATTTCTTCTAAAACTTTGTTTTCTTTCATTGCTTTTCTAAAAGGGAAGTTGCTGAATAATATGACTCTAAATGATAAATAATTGTCTTTGTAAGCTTGGCTGGCTATGATAGAATATTAAGTCCCTAGCAGCTTGGGATGCTAAAGTTTTGTCTCTAGGAATCCCTACCACCGTGACTTTTATTAAAGACACTCTTCCCTGTTGAAACCTGATGATCTCTAGATCTCCTATGGGACTGTTTTCCTTTTTGAAAACCAGGACAGACTCATAGCCAAATAGCTTTATCATCCTGTCTTATCCAATCTAAGAAATTTGACAGCCTTCCTTTAGTTCATCTGATTTATTCTGTCATCCCCCTTAATTCGTATTGGTAACATTGTAGCTGGTGTAATTCCATCTCTGTGGCCTCTATTGAGAGGGCTGATTAGGTCTGTGGTCCCTGCTCTGTGCCCACACTAGTCTCCTCTTTAAGACACTAAGTCTGTCAGCCCTTGATGTTCTATTCTGTTCAACTTTCTCATTTTTCTGACATTGACAAGGTTGAAAATTTTCCAGTTCTTTAAATTGTGGTTTCTTTTTGCTTAGAAATCTCATCAGCTAACTACCCAGTTTCATTGACAATAAGTTTTAACCTGGGCAAAACCATAAAACATAAACACAATTCAAATTATTTGCCACTGTCTAACAAGGGTCAGCATTTGTCGATTGCCTAGTAACATGCTTCTCATTCTGCCTGAAACTTCACCAGAATGGCCGTCACCATCCATATTGTCACCAAAATTCTGTGTCTGATTGTCTATGCATTCTTAAGAAAGTGGAATCTTTCTCTATGGCCCTTCTGTTTTCTTTCTGAGCCTTCAACAGAATCATCTTTAAAAGAAACTTCCTGGCAACATTAGCTTTTTCTAACATGTGCCTCATAACTCTTCCAGTCTGTACCCATTATTGAGTTCCAAAGTGATTTCCACATTTTAATGTATTCACTATAGCAGCTCCGCATTCCTTGGTACCAATTTCTATTGTACTTCAGGAAGCTATAACAGTATCATGAACAAGATGGCTTAAAGAGCATCCTTTTTATTTATTTATATATATTTGCAGGTATGGAGGTGGAAAAATCCAAAATCAGAATGCCAGTAACGAGTTTCATGTCTCTTCTCATAAGGACACTAATTGCTCCGCCCTTATGACCTAATTATTTCCCAGAGTCTCTGTCACCAAATACCATGACACTTGGGATTAGGATTTCATTAATTTGGTGGCAAGGGTCCATATCAATTATTGTAGCTTGGAAATTTAGTATGAGATAAATGATATGGTTGCAATATAGTATTAGCCTTTGAGTTTTCAATAGTCATCTGGGGGAAACATTTACACTTATTTTTAATGGATAAACAAAAACACGTAAGAGCAGACTGTTGGTTTAGCAACAGGAATATTTAACACACGTTCCTCTTTTACTCCAAAACAAACGCATGGCAATGCTAGTTAACAGCAACCATGAGCCCCACGCGAGTAGCTGAACTCTGAAGAAATAGAAATCTTGGATTCAAGAAAGTAGAAAACTCATGGTGAAGCAATCACACCCTGAGAAAGGGAAATTCTTGACGTACACCTTGCAATTTAGTGCCTATGCTTAACTCTGAAATTGGGGCCCTACCTGAAACTTAGGGTGCTATTACAGCAGTCTCCTCAGCGTAAGTGGCAAAAAATAACACACTCTACAAAAATCAAAGAAGCTTGACTATGATTGGGTGTCGACTGGAGTGGTAAAAATTTCCTGCACTAGAAATCCTAACTCTAGGCATGCACCAAATACAGATGTGGAGTCAATTTTTAGTTATGTTCTGTTAAGCTGTGTGTTCATCAGCCAAGGATGTCATAGCAAAATACTTTAGACTGGGTGGCTTAAGCCATAAAAATTTATTTTCTCACAGTCCTGAAGGTTAGAAGGCCGAGATTGTGGCTCCAGCCCCTCGGTTCCAGATGAAGGCTTTCTTCCTGGCTTGATGTGAGCATATTTCTCACTTGGTATGAGTGTGCACGTGAGGAGGGAGAGACAGAGACAGAGACAGGGAGAGAGAGAGATTGTCACTTCTTTAAGGACACTAATCCTATCAGGTCAGGGCCTTACTCCATTAACTCATTTCACCCTAATGACTTCCTTGGAGATTGTGTTTTAGTCTATTTAGGCTGCTATGAAATACCTTATACTGGGTAATTTATAAACAATAGAAATTTATTTCTCACAGTTTTGGTGGCGGGGAAGCTCAAAATAAAGTTAAGCAACAGATTTGGTGTCTAGTAAGGTCCATTTCTCATAGATGGCCTCACCAAACTACGTCTGCATGCAGTAGAAAGCCAACACATTTCCTCCCATCTCTCTGATAAGGACACTGGCCTTGTTCACGAGCATTCCGTTCTCACAAGCTGATCATCTTGCACAAGATCCCGCCTCTCTGCATTGAAAACTAAGTTTCAAGAGGTGGATGTAGGGAGAATACAACACAAAGGGCCCATCCGGACCCACATCCAAGAACAGGCACATTAAGGTTTGGCTTCAGCAGATGACCTGGGAGCTCAAAGGGGACACAAACTTGCAGTTTGTGGAGTAATAGTCTACTCAAGCAAATAAAGTAGCGTAAATATTTTCCCTGAAGAATGAACCTCTGGAGCAACTTCCGGAGGCCAGTAGTTACGCTTTTTGTATTTTTCTAAGTAATCTCTGTAAGCACGAGATTCCTACAAGAGTGTGGAGAAGGGCTCATGGTAAAAAATTAGAAATCACAAAATTTACATGCCATATGACGTATTCTGAAAATACGCTTAAATGTAATGTGTTTAAAATGACTAAAGATGATTATGTAAAAGAAATAAAGACTGTGAAAAAATTCTAGGACATTCGGGAATAGAGAGACTAGACATGAATACTTCTTGAAATTGAAAATACTTCCATTAAAATGTTAATGGATGTATTATAAAATTATATATAAGTGGAAGATAAGATAGTGAGTTGGAAGTCAGATATGAGTTTTTTAAAATTAATCATAACATGTAAGTAAAGAGAATTAATGATAAATGAATGGAGAATATGATAAGTTAATGGTAAAGAGGAGAAAGTATGATGGTCCGATACACACTGAAAACAATTTCTTAAACAAGTAAATAAAACAACTTGGGGAGAATTAAAATTCAAACAGATAACAACCGGGAAGGTTTCATGGTTGGTGAGATACTAAATCCTTACATCTGAGGATTTACATCAGGAGCAAACATGTACTGAAACATACAGATATAATCTAATGAAACTTCAGAACACCAAATTCAAAGAGAACATTTTAGAAACAATTGAAGAGAAGAGCTAGCTCGATTATCGAAAGGAAATGAAAATCAGATTTTTCAGCAGCAAGAACAGAAGTTAAAAGAAAATGGAATGATATCTTCAATATGACAATGGACAATTGTCAATGGAGGATTTTAGAGAGTGAGCCTATTATTTAGGACTGAGAAATAAAAACAATTTCAGACAATAAAGACTGATTTTACCATGTGCAGAATAACACTGAAGGATGTATATTTCTAAAAAAGAAAACTTCACAAAAAAGAATGGTGATTGGTAAATTAGAAACTAGAAAAAATATGGGTAAATAAAATTTCAAAACTAGCAAAAACAATAAGAGTAAACACAATTATAGAGAAGTTAAGATGAAGTAATTTGTGTTAAGGTGGTACTTATATTGTTATTGAAAGTGCTAAAAGTATTGATTAAAATTTTACTCTAAGTTGCATGTGAAAAGTGTATTGGTAACCAAAAGAGGAAAATGACATCATCAAGATGGATGAATAGAAGGTTCCAGCCTTCATTCCACATAGAAATCTCAATTTTGGGCATCACTACTTATAATAATTCTTTCGTGGGAGCTTCAGATTGAGTCATGAGGTTCTAACCCCTAGTGGAACAAAACCTCTGAGAAAGGACACATTTAAGAGAAATGTACCCAATTTTAAAAACAATAGAAGAGACGCAAAGCAATATAAACAGTATAATGAACCCAGAGGCAAGGAAAAAGTTTTTAAAAATTGAATGTGTACTAATATTTGTTGTCCCGAGACCACATTTATCCTTCTCCCTCTATGATGTCATTCTAGGAGAATGAAGAATCACATTTTCTACACTAATGTGCTAGTTGTGTTTTGTTAACATCGCAATGGTAGTAGAGAAACAAGAAGAAAAAGAACAACACAGAGACCAAGGAGAACAGAGAAACCATGATGTGAGCATCTTTCTGCAGGAAAGCAATGTTCCTTTCTTTAATGGACGTGGCATTATTCTGATAAAGAGAATGTTAAGATTTAAAACAAAATCTACAGATCCATGTGTTCAACAAAGTTGTAGGCTATACAGTTAATCTACAAATATTGATTGTGTTTCTGTATACTAACAATGAATAATCTGAAAAAGAAATTATAAAACAGTCCCATTCACAACATCAAAAAGAAGTGTATATTTCAAAAAATTTACAAGAAAATATTTTAATGTTCTCAAGACAAATGATGACTATTTGAGGAGATAGATACATTTGCCCTGATTTGAATATTATGCAATGTCTACACATACCAAAATATTGCATATTACTTTAAGACGATGGGAAACTTTTAAAATAAGGACAACATATTTAGAAAAAATTCAACAAAAGGAATACAGGCTTTGCTGCTATTGTAATAATATGGCATGAATGTATCCTCTAAATTGCATATACTTGGTCTTACATATGGCGATGTGAGAGATGGTGCAACCTTAAGAGACCGGGGCCTAGTGTGAGGTAATTAAGTCTCTGATGGCATCATTGTGGGAAGAGACCAATGCTGCTCTTGTGGATTAGTCGCCGTGAGAATGAGCTGTAAGGGCAAAGCTGGCCCTCCTGGTCTCTAGCTTCTGTCTCGTCAAGTGATCCCTTCTACATGCAGCTGGTTCCCTTTCTGTTGCCCGGCCATGTTGTGCTCTAGCCACGAGCCCTCCCCAGAACACCGCAACAGGGCTGTGTGACCCTCAAACACTGGAATAATGAGACCAAAAAACAAACAAACAAACAAAGAAATTTTCATTGTAAGGTATCGAAACTTGGGTGTTTTGTTACACAGTAGAAAACAGATAATACACTTACACAGTGCAAACTACAAAACTTTGCTGAGTTAGCTCAGTGGTTAGAGTGCTTGCCTAGGAAGTGCAAGGCCCTGAGTTCAATCCCCAGCACCAAAAAAAAAAAAAAAAAAACTTTGCTAAGAAAAATAAAGGAATAAATACATATCAATTCTATGTTCATAGATCACAGGAATCAACATTGCTAAGAAATTAGTTCTCCAAATTGACAAGAAATTAGCTCTCCAAATTGATTTCTAGATAACTCCAGTCAAAATACTATATGATTGTTTTAATTAATGAAGTGATCCTAAATTTCATATGGGAATGCAACTGTTTGGTCTGACCTTGGAAAATCTTCATTTCTTTTCTGTTCCTGACAGATAGCCTTGCTCGCTATAGCATTATTGACTGGTGGCATTTTTCTTTCAAATGTCAAATGTGTTGATCCATTTTTTCCTGGACTGAATAGATCTTGTTGAGAAATTGGCTGTCAGTCTTTCTGTTTTATTACTTTTTGGTCGTTTTTTATAATTATCTCTTTGTCTTGGGCTTTCATCAGTTTCTCTGCAGTACACCATGGAAAGAAATTGTTCTGATCAAATATATTTAGGAGCTTTCGAGTTTCCTGGACCTATACGTCCACATCTTTTCCAAGATTTGGGGAGTTTTCAGCTATCATTTCATTGAGTAGGTTTCTATGACTTTTCTTTTTTCTTATCCTTTGCCAACACCTATAAATCAAATATTTATTAGTTTAATGGCTTTCCATATGTCTCAGAGGCTTACTTCACTGCTTCAGATATTCTTTCTGTTATTTGAAAAGAATTGTCTTCAAATTTATGAACCGTTTCTCTTAATTGATGTGGTTTTTATTGAAGTTCTCAGCTGCATCTTTTCTTGGATTTCTAGAGCTTTTCAGCCTCAAAATTTCTTTTGGTTGTTGTCTGTGCTCTCTACTTCTTTGGTAAATTTCTCATTTGTAGCATGCTTTATTTTTCTAATATCACCACATTATCTGTCTTTATGTCTTGCTTCTCATTGAGTCTCCTAAGCATCATTCTTTTGAGTTCTTTTCAGACACTTCATGAATTTCTCTTCCGCTGGGTCTGTTGTTAGTGAGCTAATGTGTCTTTTGGTGGTGTCACCTTGCTTTTTTCAAACTTCTTGTGTCCCTGTGCTGGCATTTGTACATCCAGTGGATTTGTTGGCTTTGCTAATTTTACAGGGTGGCTTTTGTATTAAGAGATTTTCTCC
>PVJO010021741.1:0-29370 GCA_004026905.1 Hystrix cristata | reverse complement strand
TTTCCCAAGGAAAACCAAGGTACAGCTTCAGGAGAGGAAGTGGATGCTGTACCTACAGAAACATCCCACTACAGTACTCTGCGCTGACTCCCCACTAGCTGGTCATGTGCTTGGAGGAGAGTGGCTTCATTCTCTCTTTCACACATGTTTAAGATCTCGACAATCCATGTATTCCATCCTTCTGGCCACAGCAATTGGTTCAGGGTTCAGTGTATGACACCAGCCAAAATAATGTGGGACAAATACAGCATTTCATAGGAAATATGGAACAACAGAAGCTTCATATTTGTTAATGGGGATTTTTAAGCAATACCATTTACTGACACAACTTGTAAAGCTTGGGTTGGGCTTTGTCCTCACTTCATAGCTTGGTAAAAGTGGCAGGGGAGGCGCTACCCTGGGGACTCTTCCCCCTCTATGTCCAGTGTGATTGACTATGTCTCATGTCCCTTGCTGCCAAGATGGTGGTCTGTACGGCTGTACTGAACACCCGAGTGGAGATGGGCAGGTGCTGTCTTTATAATGACCACATGATTCCTGCTAGCTCCTCAAGTAGCCCCAGAATAGATTTGGCTCTGAGTACATGAGAAGGATCCAAAAAAAGAGAAAAATAAATATAACTAAAACTCAAAACTCTATGCTAGTCAATAATTTCTAGTTCCTCTGCAATCAATCCTCTTTGACAAGGAGGAAATGTAGCTGGCTGAAGTCTCCAACTCACAGACGATGTGAGCCTTCGGACCAATCTTCCACACAACACAAGGAGTGCCCCCTCCAGGCTCTGTCATGAGCTTGAACACTTCCAGGGGCAAAGGGCTCACCACCGCACACAGCAACCAGCTACTTAGCCAGGTAGTCCACCTTGAGAAGAAATCTGCCTCCTGAAAATTTCACCCACCGATGCTCGTTCTGTCCCTAACCATCATCACTATAGCCTGGGCCTCTGATCCTGCACTCATGTTCCCCAACCCCATTCTGGAGAAGGTGTCCCTGGGACAGAGATGGTGGGGGAGCTGAGCAGATATCCATAAATAGGATAAGTCTTTGTGAACATAGTCACAGACTTTCCCACAAGACTGACCACAAACCAGGACCTGAAGCAGACTTTGGCCCTTTTCCCACCTTCTGTTCACTGCCCATGATTTGGATCTTCATTTGTCCCTTAGAATGTGATTACTCTATAACTCTCCAACCAACACCAGCTGTTGTTGACTCTATTCTGGTGTCACTGGACCAGCCCTGCCTTCTTCTGCAGCAGCAGAGGCCCCTGGGAGCTCCTGACCTTTCTCTGCTTCAGAGCTCCAGTGATCACCACCTGATCCTCTCCTATCTGACTGCCAGGCTGCTTCTGGCCCGCTGACATTATGTGAATCAAGGGCTTCCATTATTCCAAACAGACATATCTCTGCCAGGACTTGTGGGTTGGTGTATAGGACCTTAGTCCTTCCTACACCTTTGCCCTTGGCATGAACTACATGCCCAACAAACAGTAACCCTGACTGGCATCTGCTGGTGGGTGGCTGGCCACACAGGGCTGTTTGACTGAGATTTCCTCCATGGACCCTCTCAGAGCCCAAGGCTGGCCTCTCCTACCTTCTTTAGTCCATTTCACTGTCTGAGCCACCCCAGACAATGGGGCCCTCACAGTTGGAGTCGTGGCACAGTTCTACTGTGCTCAACAAATGCTACCAATGAAAAGATGAGTGGCAAGGAAGTAAAGCAGAAGAAGCCAGCCCTGCACACTCTGGGTGCCAGAATCTTGAACAGATGAGACTCGGCTTTATAAAATTGAGCCATATCTCTTCACCAAGCATTCCGACACTCAGATACTCGATCAAAATCCCTGGTTATCTGGGCTCCCACTCCAGCACTCTGCTTCTAGCCAGATGAACTTTAAATTAGTCAGGAATGTTGTGGGGGGAGGCAAAAGAGGAGTTCCTTGTTCCTAATAGCGAAGACTCCTGACGGATTTTTCCTTTCTTCTGTTGACCAGAGGGCACTTTGACCTTGACGCCAGAATGCACAGGTAGTACAGGCCCTCTGCTAGGGCTCCTCAAATAACAAGAAATGGCCACCCAGGCTGGTAGTCCTAGCACTCTGAGAGGCTGGGGCAAAAGAATCGCAAGTTTGAGTCCCACCTGGGGAACATAGCAAGACACTGTCTCAAGTTTTAAAAGAGATGGGGCTATATAGCTCAGTGTAAAGACCCTGGGTACAATCCTCAGTATTGCCAAGAAGAGGAAGAAGGAGGAGGAGGAATAGAATCAGGAGAATCAAAAGCAGGGGAGGAAGAATGGCCACATTGTGCAGGGGTGTTCAGCACCTTGGCAGGCCCTGAGTGGGCAGCAGGCATCCCAGCACTGTGGCAGAGGGCAGACACACATCAGTGCTCATCCTTCTGATGCCTCCCTCTGCTCTCCCACCTCCACTGCCCCCAACAATACAGGCAGCCAGGAGGGGGCTGAGGCACGGCAGACAGGAAAGGGACCCAGCTATGCGGTGTACAGGGCCTGCTTTCCCATGAACAGTGCGGCTGCATGGGAATTACATAACCCAAGGGCAAGCAGGATGGATGGTGAAAGCTGACAGGCTGGCAGACCCCAGAGCAATTTCACTTGGTTTTGATTCATGGCTTGTCAGAGCACTAACCAAATATTCCATTTTCATTTCTGCCCTCCACTCTCCCATTGACTGGCATCATAATTGAAAACTCTAGCATGAAGGACCAGGGCCACCTGTCTGCAGGGCCCTCGATTCTGCCTGCTCAGAACATCTTGCTCCTGAACGAGGGGACAGAGGGGAAATCAGCAAACAGATGGTGTAAGGATTAGATGCATAGGGGCCACCCTCTGCGGACGCTCAGTTATCTCAGCTTGAGCAATCTAGGCCTCTCCCGCCCTCCACTCAGCCTTTTGAGCGTATTCCTGCTTGTTCGCTCAACTAGAAAAAGGATGCAGGGCCAGAAAGGTGTGCTGGGTATTAACTCCCTCCTCACTCCTTGTTTAAAGGCCTGCCAAGAGTCAAGTTGACGAGATGAGAGATTTTAGACTATGGGGTCAATCATACTTGCAAAATATTTTTAAATATACGTTCCTCAACTAAATATTTCTTAACGGCTAGCACCAATAATAATAACACCCAACATTAAGTGAGCACTTACAACCTGCCAGATGCCGTTCAAAGAATTTTGCACAAATTAGCTCATCTTATTTTGGCATGAAAACTATATGCTAGGTACCATTATCATCCCTGTCCCACAGACAGGAAACTGAGATGGAGGGATCCTAAAAAACTTGCTTATGGTCCAAAGTTATGAATGATTAGAGCGGGGCTTTCAACCCAGTTTTCTCTCTTAATTTTTAGGTCCAATTCTCAGCACTCAAAACAGCAAGACCTAAAATAGATAAGCGGATGAGGATGGTAGATAGATAGATAATTTTTAAAAACAAGAGTAAATACAAGAGTCCCTATAGTAAAAACTGGGAATGATGTAATAATTCCAGTAGCCCCCAGAAGGTAAATTTGTTCAGCTACTCCAAGTCTGGATCCATCTTGAAAGAGTGGGGAAGAAGCCAAAAGAATTCAAACAGCTGAGGTCACTTTCTGAGGTCCTGTCATATATTTGTAGAGGAAAGAGCTGTCAAAGCCTCTGAGCTTCGCTGGTCATTTTCCTGTGATCTCAGATCAACCATCCGAGGGAGTGAAGTCGAGGCTGAGCAGGCCTGGGATGGAAAACTGAGTGGACTGAGCGCCCACTCTGAGAGCAGGGACCTGCTGATCGACATGTAGACAAGTCAGAGTGCTCCCCAGTGGGCTGATCCAGGTTTGCATGGGTTGGATGATGGCTGGGAAGAAAGGACACCCCAGGCAGAGACTCAGCCACAGGGTATGGACCGCAGGGCTGGGACAACAGGAAGACCCAAGATACCATGCTTGGAGCAACAGAAGTTACTGTAGACAGTACTGTGATTGAGCTCCTCAAGTACCCCAGGATAGGACCCCAAGTCTATTTTCTCAGTACTCAACTGATACTGGTCATCAGCCAGACCTGTGAATTACAGAGACAGACAAATAGATGTCTGAAAGAGTTTCTTTCTCCTGCTGACCAGCCCCCAGCCTCCCTGCCCGGTTGTGCTTCTGGTACTAACAGGGAGTTGCCTTGTGACTCCTTAGCCTGTGCAGGCAGCCCGTTCACTCCCTGGGCTCAGGCCTAGTAATAATTGGTTAGCCCTGAAATTTCAATATCCAACAAGTTTTAAACTTGAAACTTCATTAACTTTCTGCCATCTGACACCCAGCATTCCCCCAACTCTTAGATCCTCATAAGCACCATTGAGCCCCACCTGTGTCTAACTGTCCTTGCTGCCCAAGCGCCATGAGCAGACGCTGGAGCAGACACCAGAGAGACAACAGGCCATCCTGTTGGCCCTGAGACACACAAGGAGCTTTTTTCTTTCCTTGTCCTACTGGCCATGCCCCAAATTGTACTAGTTGGTACTAGTTATTCTAGCTCTCTATTGCTGTTGTTAAAAATCCCCACCAACACAGTGGCTAAAAACAACACAAATGTATTATTTTGTAGTTCTGGACGTAGGGCCTGAAGTGGATCTCACTGGACTAAAATCACCGCATGCACGGGGATGCTTTTCCTCTCCTTTTCTAGCTTCTCAGAGGCTGCCCTCATTCCTGGGCCTGTAGTCCCGCATCCAGCACTATGGCCTCTGCTCCTATTGTCACTTCTCCTCTCACTCTGACCTTTCTGCCTCCCTAAATAATGACCCTTATGATTATATTGAATCCACACAGATAATCCAGGATAATCACCCCATTTTAGGATCCTTAATTTAATCACACTTGCAAAGTCCCTGTTGCTGTGTAAGATAACACAGGCACAGATTCCGGAGGCAAGCACACAGATTACCTTTGGCAGACTATTCTGCTGCCGACAGCAAGGTTGACAACTGGCACATGCCAGGTGGGGGAAGCAAAAGCGCTGGCCTTGAGGGCCAGGCACACAGTTGCCCACGTGGGAGGTGGGAGAAAGCCATCTTGCCCACACTCGGGCCTCAGCTGCTCCCGGACTGAGAGTCAGGGAGGGGAGACAACTGCAGGGGATGTTCGCGTATAGGAGTTGTGCATGTGTGTGTGCATGTGTGTGCATGTGTCCATGTATATCTGTGGGGGGGAGCACTGAAAACATCAACCCCAGTGTGAACAAGCACTTAGTGGCATTCAGTCTCAAAATGACACCATAAAAACATGAATTTAAAATTCCCAAGACTCTTCATTGTCAGATTCATTTCTCCATGAAAGCCCAAGAATCTGGGAATCCTGCCTTCCTCATTTCACAAACAGACGTCTGAGGAAAACAAATTGCCTTCTGTTGTCTCCGGCCTGACTGCTGTTTAACTGTATCCAAGAGGCCAGGCGTTGGGCAGCTGTCAGTCCCCAGCAGTCTGACAGGGAGCCTCTGGATGTGGGTTTACTGATGAGACCTGAATCACTCAGAGCCTTTGAAACAAGCTCTCCTGCTCACTGTGAGGAAACATCTCTGCTTAACTCCTCTTGAGCACACCCGGTGGAAGCCGCTGCTGAGGCACCCTGGACCTGGCTGCTTCCGGCCCTCATGAATTGCCTGCCAGCACAATAAAGAGGCTCAGTGGAGGCCATTAGAGGCCTGGAGAGCCACAGAGCAAGAGTGGATGCCCCGCAAACAGGAGGGGTCACGGAGCCTCCCAGAGTGAAAGGAGCTGCCCTGTTAGCTCAGGAGGGTCCCTGGGAAGAGGCACAGGGCCGCCATGTGGCATAACTGCAGGAGGGAGGGACGAGTGGCTCTCTGTGAAGGCTTCATGACACAGTCCTTCTCCTGAGCTGCCCAGACACTCCAGAGCAGGTGGGTCCACGGGCCACTCTGACTTCTTTGGGTCCCTGCAGCACTCGGTTGACATGTGCAGTGAGAAGGAAGAGAGCAACAAGGGTTCTGCAGAGAAAACATGCAGACAACCCAGCTGAGGGCTCAACACCATTTGAGAGTTTGCAGGATGGAGGGAACAACTTTCATTCTGCTTCAAATGAAGTTAAATTTAGCATATTTCATTTCGGAGGAGTTTTGCTTGTTTTGCTACCATGACTTGTATACATTTATTTCCTCAATTTATAACCTATGTTGCTATAAATTTTCTTAAATATTCTTCCCCTGTCTTATTTCTCTTCCTTCCCCTCCCTCATATCCCATGATTTCCTCTCAACTCCTGAAAATACCTCCTCTCCCCAGAGATTTCCTCTTGCTGTTCCAAACCATCCCCTAAATACATGTTTTAATAAGCTCCCAACACTGATCTCCTTACAAATCATTCTTTGCCATTCTGCAATTGAACCAGTGTCTTGGTTAAAATGAAAATTCCCCAGGGCACACAATAAATAATAAAAAAGAATAACATAATCGAGAGGGTTATGATTCTGAGCAGAAGGAAATAATATGAAGCAGTTGGACTGTATTTTGTGCATCTTATGTTCAAAATGCAAAAACAAGAGGAGGTGGTGGGAAGGAGCCCGGCTCCACCAGCCTTGGGCCCTTCTGGTAGCTCCACACAGCTCGGGGAAATAAATATCTTTTCTCAAAAAGACCTGCCCTTTGTAAGATGTCAGGAGTCATTCTAGGAGAAGGAAAGAGTCTGACATGAAAGGAGATTCATGAAACCTTAACAAATACCGAGTGCCAGGTCCTGCCCCAATACCCAGGCTCCAAGCAAGGACAGACCCAGAGCAGTACAGGCCTTGCTGACCTACCCACAGGGAAGGACTGAGAGGCAGCAGGCTTTAATGGTGACACAGTCATGACCTGAAGTTAGACACCAAATTTCAGCCCTGGATTTGACTGTGAGGCTTTGAACAGGTCATTTAATCTCCCAAGGTCTCAGTTTCCTTGTCTGTAAAATGGGGTAATAAAAGAATCTCCCATCACTCTAGGGATGAACTGAGGTCATCCCCAGGAACACCGGAGCCCATTTCATGGCATACAGTGGGCAGTCATTAAATAACCCTTGTAAGTACTAATAGGCCCCACGCACTGAAAGGGTGAAGCCCTCTGTAGGCCAAGGGCGAGACTCAGAGACCTCAGGCAGGGGTTGAGTGAGGGACATGGGCCTTACCCAGGACCCTAGCTGCTGTGGTTAGAGTGTGGCCACGGAAACCCCAACAAGAAGCCTAACCCTTGCCATTCCGTGATCAGAAAGACACTTCTCGCAGGGTTGCTGTTCCTGGTCCTTCCGTTTCACAGATAAGTAACAGGCTCAGAGGAAAAGTGACTGGCCCAAGGAAGCAAGATAAGGAAGACTTCTGCCCACGATCTGGCTGGGTGTGAACACACCTGTTGCAACAGGAGGGAGCAGGCAGTTCGGGAATGACCCCAAGGATGCTATCACACAAGGGTGCAGGAGGGCTTGGCCCCCTTGAAGGGTGATGTAAGGCCAGGTAAATGTGTTCTTCCAGGAATGTTGGGTTTGTTTCCCAGATCAGAAGAGTGCAGCACAGACTTCATGGCCATCGGGTGGCAGGAGGAGTTGGATTCTGGCTGCTCGCAAACCAGGCATGGGCCTAAGACAAGTCACTTCTGCTCTGGTCCAAGTTCACTCAGAACTGGGTTGAATAGAATCAGCATCTTGAACTCATACCCCCAGACAGCAGGATGGTACCTGCCTCGACTTCTTATTTCCTTCCTTCCTCCCTCTTCTCTTTCTTCTGTTGGCTTTGGACACTTTTAGTGGACCAGTTTGCCCTCCAGTTCTGCTTTTCCCAACTGTCTTACTCCCATTTCGCTCAGTCACTCTCCTTGCCTACTTTGCTCCCAAATACATTTGAATTTGCAATCCTGGACAAGATATTCTCTAGGGCCTCCCTACTTGAAATGTGGTCTGTGAACCAGAAGCACCACACCTACTGGGAACTTGTTAGAAATGCAGAATCCCTGTCCTTCCTCCAGATGTGTTAAAATAGAAGCTGCTTTTTAACAGATTCACATGCATATTAAAATCTGAGAAACATGCTAGTCCAGGGGGTCCCCTCTGAGATCCTTTCCAGCCTGATCCTGTCTTCTGTCTGCCTCTCAGAGCACAACACACACCCACCCAACCATGCTCCAGCCCCCAAAGAGATCAGTGGCGAGCTTCCTGGAATTATAAGAATGATTTGGGGAATGCTCTCTCACACTCACGGTCTCACCTTTGCTTTGTCTTCAGAAAGAGAGATCACTTATCAGATTGGGGGCCTCAAAGATGGTTGGTTCCGATTCTACAGTAAACACAGCCTCCATGCTGTCCTGGAACACAGAAGAAGCTGGAAAGAAATGCAGACATGGCAAATTTTCATCCTGCCGAAACATAATCAGCTTTTGCTTCTGAAGCAATTAGCATAATATTACTGATAATGTTTTACATGGCAATTTTGCTGTAAACATTTGTGCTAATTTGCTATGACCTAATTATTTTATGACATATAATTACGAAGTATTTTTCAAGTCGAAATATTTTTGTTTTACGTTTCTATAATCCTTTTCTAGAAAAAAAATTTAAAAATTAGCACTCCCACAACTTGAAATATACAATCCTCTCTGAGCCGATGTTTGTGACACTTTACTTTGCTAAACGGGAGGAATTCCCCAGTGCTGGCATGCCAATGATCATGCATTTACTCGTGACTAATTTGAATTGGGCATCACTGAATCTGCCTGCTCCGTTATTACACTATGAGATTGTCAAATCCACACTCTCGGTGTCCTACCGACACCCACTCACTCCCAAACACACAAACACTCTGAGTTGGATGCGGGGAGGTGGCAAATGCTTGCAAAGAGAGAAAGAAGGTTGGGTTTCATTTTTAATGCATGTGAAAGCTTTGCCTAAGAAGAGAGTGTGAATACTATACTATCCTCCCTCAACATCTTCCTAGCATGCTCTTAAACTGCCTCCCCAAATCCACAAGGGGCTGAAGTTTACAAGCCCAGCCTTCTCCTCCTCCACTCCCTGGTTAAAGGTCTGCAAGCTTTGTGGTTTGCATCCTCCTGGGTTCGGGGTGGTGAGGAAGAGGGGATGCTGCAACAGTCGCTAGGAAGACAGTCCTAGCTGGAATCCAGCCTAGCAGAGCAGGTCTGACTAGCAGTAGGTAATGAGGTCCCAGACTTCCTGAACATGGCAATAACCACCTGACCCCAGATTCTTGGAACAAATGGGAAAGATGGCCAATCTGTGGAAGATTGGGCATGTCAAGTAAGGCTGCCCATTGAGGCAGGTCCCCAGATTGGGTTCTGAGGTCAAACCAAAAAAAAAAAAACAAAAACCTGATTCTCACAACCTAATCCTCCATCTAGGAGGAAACGAGACCACAAAAGGGAGGGCTAGTAGCCAAAAAGCAAAGAGGGCAAGGGCAAGAATACCATGAAAGCAAAAACAGCAAGAGAGAGGTACAACAATGCCCAAAGCTGGCACATCCAAGAAAGGCACAGAAGTGTACCTGCATAAGACCTTCTCTAGTGTAAACATCGTGAAGGTGGGCTCATCTCATGCCCAAGTGTGACGCTTGTATTTAGATATCCTCCCAAAGCCTCACGCGCTCATAGGTGGAGCTTTTGGGAGGTGGCTGAATCGTGGGTGTGTGATACTGAATTATGGGCCTGTGGTAACTGGGTTAGTCCACTAATTGGCCTAGCATAGTTCTGGGTGTGGCTAATGGGAAAGGTGGCACCCTGAGGGTGGGTGGCACCAATCAATAGACTCATAGTTTGAATGGACTAAAAAGGGAAACGAAGGCTTACTATTTGCTGCTTCCTGCCTCTTACCTGTCACACCATGGACTGTTTTTCCTCTGTCATGCCACCCTACCTTGGAGCCAGCCAACTATCTACTGAAATCTCTACAAACTGTAAGCTCAAATAAACCTTTCTTCCTTTAATTCGTGGGTATTTTGTCCCAACAACGAGAAAGTAACTAAGACCTGGACCTTGAAACTGAACTGCCTGGGCTTACCTTCCTCAGTGTGCAAACATCTCTATGCCTCAGTTGCCTCTTTTACAAAATGAGATAATGATAATATTGCTTATATCCTCAAGTTTTGAGGATTAAGTCAGTATTCATAAGACCTTTCAAATAGGCATTATGCAAGTTTTTATAAAGTAAAATTTCTTATGTGTGGGGTGTAGCTCAGTAAGGTAGCTCTTGCCCAGCATATGTGAAGCCCTGTGTGCCATCCTCAGCATCACACATACACACACACATACACATGACCTTATTCTTACAGATTCCCACCAGACTCAAAAAATGTGAGTCACGAAGTCTGTCAGATTCTGTAGTAATTATTGAACTGATGATCATTAAGCATTTGTTTCAGTAAATGGCTTTCGATTGAATGCATGGCATGTTTACAGAGCACATGCTCTATCTTAGGCCCATGTTAGGCCCTTGAGGAATACAAGGATGAATACATAAATTTCATGGTTTAGAAGGAGGCATGCTTACCAGCAGGTCCACATAAAAAGGCAAAGCTGACATGCACAGACAAATCATAAAAGAGGAAACAAGGATAGCACAAAATGTACAGTGTCTGTGTTTCTAGTTCACATTTGTAACCAGCAATTTTAGTGTCCTTGAAAGGATTTTTCCAGTATTATTAAGGTATACTCTATGATCTACAAAATTCACCAATTTAAATACATAATATAATCAATTTCAACAAAAGTAGAAGTCACAAGAGCACAATCACAATATAAAACATTTGCATAACCCCAAAGATCTCTCATATCTCTTTGTACTTAGTCCCCACCCCTGACCCCCACATCCTGGAAACCTCTGAGTTGCTCTCACTATGGTTTTGCTTCTTCTGTGATTTCTTATAAGTTGAATGATACATTATGTACTTTTTTGTATCTAGTTTCTTTAATTCAGCATCATGATTTTGAATTTACCCATGTTGCTGTGCATATCAAGAGTTTGTTCCCCTTTTCCCACTGAGTACAGATGCACCATGGGTTTTTCAGTGACCAGGTAATAGACATTTGAGTTATTTTCAATTTGGGCTGTTATGAAGAAAGATTATAAACATATACACAAGAGTCTTTATAAGGATATAGTTGTCATTTCTTTTGAATAAGTACCTACAAGTGGGATTTCTGGGTCATTTTGTGAGTATTTTGTTTAATTTTATAAGAAACAGCCAAACTGTTTTCCAAAGTGGCTCTACTGTTTTGCAACTCCACCAGTAAGAAAGAAGAGATCCAGCTGCTCTACGTCCTCACCACTACTTGATAGAGTCAGTCTTTCTCATTTTATCTTTTTTAGGGAAACAGCATTTATTTTTTTAATTTTTAATTTTATAAGTACCTGTTTACAGAACATAATTATTACATTCATTGTGAAGAATTGCTACATATACATAACAAATCTCAATTTTTTTTCTTCTTTCTCTTTCGCTTTTCCCTCTCCCCTCATTTTTTTTGCCAGCATAAGATTCATTTATTTAACTTATCAGTCCTTATAAAGTTAATTATCATGCATACAGATTAACAGCCAGACTAACAGGCCAAAAAAAACCCTATAAAACACATAAGACATTTATATTTAATCAAGGTACACTTTCAGATACATTGTCTATGCTAGATTACAATAAACTTATTTTCAATAAAGTGCAAAATCAAAGACAGACAAAAGGAAAAAAGAGAAAAATGTTATTTTAATGATTCTCATTTTAGACATTCTACAATAATAGTAGCACAGTATCTCATTATGGTTTTAATTTCCAACAACTAATGTTCATCATACTTTTCTTTGGTGAAATCTGTTCAAATCTTTTGCCCATCTTTAAACCAGGTTTTCTTCTACTACTGAGTGGTGGTGACAGTTCATTATATATTCTGGTAATAAGCACTTTTTCCAATATAAAATATCAGTTTAATGACAATTTTCTCCCAGTCTGTGATAACACCATGTTTAATAAAAACAAAATTTATGTTGATGAAGTCAAATTTAATTTTATTATTCAAGTTTGTTGTGCCATAAAGTAATCGCAGGTTACAGATACAGTAGTTTCTTCTATTGGGGGGAAGGGGAAGTTTTATAGTTTTTTCTTTTACATTTAGGTCTCTGGTACATCTTGAATTATTGTTTATGTACTATTGCATGAATGGAGGATCAATTCATTTCATTGCAATTGGATATCCAATTGTTTCAATATCTTTTATTAAAAACTATCTTTTCTCCATAGAATTATCTTGGCATGTCTATTTAAAATTAATTGACAATATGTATGTGGGATTCTTTCTTGACTCTCTCTTTTCTTGTTGCATAGATGTGTGTCTATCCTGATCTCAACACTATATTTTCTTCATTACTCTAGCATTACTGGAAGTTTTGAAATCAAGTAATGTGAGTCTTCCAATTGTGTTCTCTTTCAAAATATTTTGGTTATTTTAGGTTTTTAGTCTTTCCACATACGTTTTAGAACTAGCTCGTCCATTTCAGCAAAAAGGCCAGCTGGCATTTTGATTGGGATTTTCTTGAATGTATAGGTCAGTTTGGAGATAATTAACACCTCGCCAATGTTGTTTCCTTTGGTCTATTTCTATGATTATGCTTACAATTACCATAATTTTAATGGCTTCATAACAGAGATGTGATATATAGCCTGCTTACTCACTCACTGTTGTTTGCCCTTTGTATTGTTTTCGGGTTTTTACTCTTTGAATAATGCTTTGCTGTATTCTATTAAATGAAAGAAGCAGAGTACAAAACTTTATGTAGATTATAATTATATATACATACATATATATTAAATAAGCATGAGGGGAAACAAAAGAGAACACAAAATGGAAAAGAATGTATTCTCGAGCTAGTATTATAGCTAATTCATTTTTTCTTTTCTACTTTCTAAGTATATTATGACACGAGTACATTAAGTCACAATAAAATGAGTGAGTAGCTTCCACATAGCTGAGGTAGTAAAGATCAGAGACTGCATGACAAAGAAGTATCACTAGAGTAGGCTCTGGAAGCAGGTATACTTTTCCAGGTATATGGCAGGAAAAGAGGGAGAAGGAGATGCAAGGCCCAAGGGGCAGCGTGAACCACAGTGCAGCAGTATGAAAGAAAGTGGCAGGTTAAGGGAACCCATATCTGTGTAACTAGTGCAGTGCAGAATGAAGTGAGGAAGGCTGGGTCATATCATGATGGGTCCAGGTTAGGAAGTTCCTTATATGTAATTATAAAGACTTTGAGTTTTAAACTATTAAGAACTGATGAACCACCAAAGAGTTCTGAACTGGACAAGCAGCCTTCCTGAATTACATCTTAGAGTAATCATTCAGTGAGCAGTGAGGGAGGGAGGCTAGAAGGCTCTGTGGCATGGTGACCAGTTAGAAATTCTTGCAGAAATGGAGGTGCAAAATGAGAGGTGCCTGTATGCATACAGTGAACCTGGAGAATCTGAAGATGGGGATAAAAGACCAAGTGGCTATTTATGTCACTCACTAGAATGAGAAGACTAGGACTGAGCTAAGGACAGGTGTAGGGTCAGAAACTGAAGAGTATTCAATACGAACATGTGATGCCCATTAGACATTAAATGTAGATGTCAAGAAAACAGCTGAATATTTGAATCTGGGACTCGGGTGAGAAATTTAGCTGTAATGTATAAATGTGGGAATCCTCAGAGTAAAACTGCTCTTTATTCCAGGGACTGTATAGGCTTTATCTCATTTATCTATACACTTTACACTTTGGTGTAAAACAAACCACCCACAACTGATTAGTAGAAAGTAAAAACTATTTTTATGCTCACACAGTTGTACAAATTTTGAAGGACAGGGCATTGTGTAGAGTACAGCAGCAATGCTGACCTCTGCTCCAAAATGTCTGAGTGAGCAGCCCAGTTCCCTCTTTGCAAGGGGTATCTGAGAATGGAGTATGCCAGAATGTGATTGCAGAGAGAGAGTTCCTGAAAGCACAGAGCAGAGGGACAGATGTGGAAGCTGATTAGGGGTTGTACAAAATAGTTTAGGGATGAGAGTGTAGGAGATTATCGATGCCCAGGGAAGATTTGATTTTGCCAGTGACAGCTACAACCAGAGATGTGTGGAATGGTGAAAATTATGGGACTGGGCCTAATAGTTCTTGGAGGAGGGTAGATAACAACAGTTACTGCTGTGATCCAAATGCATCCCTCAATGGTGTGGAGACACATAGGATGGCGGGTGCACAAGAGCTGGGCTGAATAGCTGTATCTGGGAGACAGAACTCTGTGTGATTCCTTGAAGCTAATAATGTTCACACAGAGGGAGTAAATTAGATGGGATTCTTCAGCTATATATAAGTTATTGTATGAAGATAGGCACAGAAGATAGAATGAGAGTATCCTGCACTTGGCAGTACACTATGGGATGGTTCCATTAAGGTGGGTGGAGATAGACTCCATAGTAGTGAAGCTGGGGATTTAACTCCTGTGTTTGTGGACAGATTTCTAGCAGCTATGCTTCCTATGAATGAGGATTGGTTAACCAACCTCAGAGGAGTCGGTATGAAGGCTGAGGGATGAAAATCAGATGTTATTTTATGTACCGATGTCAATTTATGAAGACTTGCCAAAGAAAAGAAGGGCTGCTATGCATGTTTTCAATTGAAGCCTCTAAAGTGTTCTTCCTTAGGTTGAAAAGCAATCAAGAATAGATGAGCCCTCCAAAGCATGAAACTAACCTTTGAGATATTTCTATCCATTATTAAAGGTAATCTTCCTTTAACTACTGGCCAGAAAAAAATTAATCATCTGTGAAGGAAGATAACATCACACAGAACTTCCACAATTTCTCACTTACTTTGCCCAGCATTCCACAAAATATAACCAGATCCTATGAGAGTCAGGATGAAATTATCAAAATCCAGGAGGGAAAAACTGAAACAAACTTATAGGTGAACACTTTAAAATATTAGATTCAGATTTTTAAATAATTGGTGTTAATAAGTTCAAGAAAATAGATATAAAATGGAGAATTATATAAGAATCTATAAAAAAAAATCAAATGGAAATTTTAAGAATGATAAATAAAATGGTTAAAATTAAGAATGAAATGTATGGCTATACAGTCAATTAGATACAACAGAAGAAAGGATTTATGGACTGTAAACAGGACAATAAAAATATACAAACTGAAACATACAGAAAAGAAAATGGTAAACACAGAAAAGAGTGGATGAAGTACATGGAACAAGTTTAAAAAGGCCTAACATGTGTAATTCAAATCCAAAAACAAAAAACAGAGAGAATAAGGCAGAAGCAATACTTGAAGAGAAAATGGCCAAGCCAGATAAAATACATGAACCTAGAAACTTAAGAATCTCCATCTATGACAATCCAACGGCCAACATCACACTAAACAGTCAGAAACTGAAAGCTTTCACACTAAAATATGAAACAAGACAAGAATGTCAACTATCACCTCTATTATTCAATATAGTTCTAGAAACATTAGCAAGAGCAATCAGGCAAGAGAAAGAAATAAAAGGAATAAAGATAGGAAAGGAAGAAGTTAAACTATCATTATTTGCAGATGACATGATACTCTACATAGAAAACCCCAAATATTCCACCAAAAAGCTTCTGGATTTAACAACTAAATTCAGTTGCATAGCTGGATACAAAGTCAACAACCCAAAAGTCAATAGCATTCCTATATACAAATAACAAACTCGCTGAGAAAGAAATGGAAGGATTTACCTTTTGCAATCGCATCAAAAAAATGAAATACTTAGGAATTTATCTAACAAAGCAAGTAAAAGATCTTTTCATTGAAAACTACAGTACTCTAAAAAAGGAAATTGAAAGGGATAACAAACAATGGAGAAATATCCTATGTTCCTGGATAGGAAGAACCACCATACTTCCTAAATTACTATACAGATTTAATGCAATTCCAATCAAAGTATCAATAAAATGCTTCACAGAATTAGAGAAAACAATCATGAAATTTATCTGGAACAAGAAGAGACCAAGAATAGCAAAAACAATCCTGGGCAACAGGGACAAGGCAGGAGGCATCACAATCCCCAACCTGAAATTATACTATAAAGTTTCTGTGATAAAAACAGCATGGTACTGGCATGAAGACAGACCCAAGGACCAATAGAACAGGCTAGAAGATGCAGAAACAATTCCAAACACGCTTAAATACCTCATCTTTGACAAAGGACCCAAACACCCTCACTGGAAGAAAGATAGCCTCTTTAACGAAAGGTGCTGGAAAAACTGGCTTGCCACATGCCAAAAACTAAAACTAGATACACGTTTCTCACCATGTACTAAAATCAAAGTGAATCAAAGATCTAAACATCAAAACAGAAACACTAAATCTACTGGAGAATAGAATAGGAAGAACTCTTGAAGATAGAGGAGTAGGAAAAAAATTTATGAACAGAGCCCAGACTGCATGCATATAATATAAAGAATCAGTGCTTGGGACCACATCCTATTAAAAGTCTTTGCCACAGCAAAAGAAGTCACCAATAGAGCGGAGCTAAAACCCACAGAGTGGGAAAAATTTTTGCCAGCTGCCCCTCAGACAAAGGTTTAACATCTAGAATTTATAAAGAACTCAAAAAAATCAAATCCCCTAAATTCAAAGACCCAGTCCAAAAATGGGCATTTGAAATGAATAAACATTTCTCAGACAAAGAAATAAAAATAGCAAATAAATATATGAAAAAGTGTTCAACATCATTGGTCATTCGAGAGATGCAAATCAAAACAACGCTAAGATTCCATCTCACTCCAGCTATTATCAACAGCTATTACCAAGAAACCAACCAATAACAAATGTTGGTAGGGCTGCGGGGAAAAAGGAACCCTCCTCCACTGTTGGTGGGAATGCATACTGGTCCAACCACCATGGAAATCAGTGTGGAGATTCCTCAGAATACTTCAACTAGAGATTCCATTTGACCCAACTATTCCTCTGCTTGGTATCTTTCCAGAAGAATTAAAATCATCATACCACAGCGATATATGCCCAACCATGTTCATAGCAGCACTATTTGTAATCACTAAGTCTTGGAAACAACCTAAATGTCCAACGACCAATGAATGGCTAAAGATGATGTGATTTTTCTACACAATGGCGTACTACTCTGCCATAAAAAGGATAAACTACAGATATTTGTAGGTAAATGGAAGCATCTTGAGACAATACTCTTAAGTGAAATAAATCAGACATTCATGAATACACATCAAATTGTTTCTCTGATATGAGAAACCATAAGTGTCAATAAAAAGAGGTATAATAGATATTATGCAAAAAAAAAGAGATAGTATTCAAAAGAGAGGAGAACTAGATAGGGAGAAGGGGGAAAAGAAGGAAGGCAAAAAGAAAAGAAAGGAAAAAAGGAAAAAATGTTAAAATGTAAATAAACCTGCGGTAAATAGGGATGGGTGGGGAATGGAAGGGAGGACTGAGGAGGGGGGGGGAAACGAAGATGTATCATGTACAGGTACAAATTAACTATGATGAATGTGATCACTATGTATTCAGTGTACCAATACATGTTCTTGGTAAATAAAATAAAATAAAAGAATCTCCACAAACCTACACAGGTTAAGTGTATAATACATGTATTATTTATTGAAGTAAATTTTTTTAAAAAGACATACAACCCCAAAAATGTAAACAACAACTTGAAGAGGATAGCCAGTATCCAAATGGCCAACAAACATAAGTAAAATTGTTCAACATTAATAGTGAATATGAGCACAAGGTCCTGAGTTCAATCCTCGGCACCAAAAAAAAAAAAAAATAGTGAATATGGAAATGCCAGTTGAAAGCATGAGATTCTACTACATATGTACAAGAATGGCTAAAATAACAAGGACCGATGGTAACAAGTGTTGACAAAAATATGAAACAATTGGAACTCTTACAAACTACTGTTGGATGTTTAAGTTGAAACAATGTTTGTTAATGTCTATAAAAGCTGAATATATGCATGCCTTATAGACCAGCAATTTTGCATCTATGAATATAGTAGAAATGGATGCACATACTTAGCAAATCACTGGGAAAGGGAAGAAGAGACACTTTTAAAGTGCTGATACTAAATATTTTTACACAGTGTTGTGTATGTGAGTGTCGTCACTCTGTTAAAAAATTGATCAGCTGTATTCTTAAGCTTTTCCTGTTATACTTTTGTAAGCTATACTTCAAAATAAAATTTTACACAGAGAAAATTAGCACTCTCAGCCTTGTATACACTAAAAGAATAAAACAAGCATGAAAATTACTAGCCTATAAAATTTAAACAGCTACAAGCCAGACAGATGTCCAAAAATAGATTTTAGTAATAGATCCAGCCAAATTTAGTGACCTGATTTGTGACAAAGTTGTGACCAAGATTTCTTGTCAGAACTAATAATCTTTTCAATTAAAATTACAAGGCGGGGTTAAAGGATATAAGAAGATTTAGGGGCAGAGCTTTTTCAGGTCTTGACTACCTTTTGGATGCTATTATTCTCTCAAATCTCAATTTGTAACACTTTAGACACAGGCGTGTTCCACCTGTGGCCTCTTGTCTGCACGTAGCCCCTCACAAAAACCTTTGAACCTTACCGTGTGATTTTTGGTGATTTTTTTCTTTATTTCATTGCCCAGTGCTTAGGCATGGACAGCGCAGGTGACAGTTGAGTACCGTGTAGGGAGGGTACACTGCAGTGTCAATGCCTCCTTCCACACCTACCACATCCACCTGGTAGAATGGAAGACGTGTATCAGGCATTGATGTGCAACTTGGCAAGTAAAACACAGCAACTACCAATAATAGCCTTTCAACCCATCTAACATGTATCTTGCGAAGATAGGTGTTTATTGCTATTAAGGAAACATGTAAGTTTTTTATCTAATTATTAAACTTGGACTTGTGTTATTTCATAAAATAATTTAGTAATAAAATACTTTTTAGCAGCTGTGGTATAGGAACTACAAAAATGTACTAAATAGAGTTTTGCTCATGATATTGGAATCACTATACAAATAACACCACTAATACCAGAAATGTTGTAATAAACTATTTAAAATTAAAATTTTGTTACTTACATACATTAACTATATTGTATATTTTACATACAACCCACAACAGTTTCTCTTCACCCGGTGTGGCCCAGGCAAGCCAAGGGGTTGAAAACCCACGCAGGAACAAATGATAGAAGTTAGCAAGTGAAAAGACCATCTAACTTGATAATAGACTGTGGGCATTGCCTGGCTCACTGTGCTGAAAAGTTTGTGATGCCCTGCTGCCTTCTCCTGGTTCGTTAGTTATGGTTTCTTTCTTGTTGACACCTCCAAAGAAACTCATCATATCTCTTGGCCAGGGCCTGACTGGCAGATCTTAGCTCCACTTGCAATATGCCTCTGAGCCCAGCGCCTTGCTTCTGAAGCAGAGCAGAGAATGGCATCGTCTCCATGAATAATGAAAGCATTAGATGACTTCCATGGGGGAGATGGAGACCAAGAATAAGCTACACGTCACTGTTATCAGAGCAGTTATAATGAAAAGAGCTGTATCTACTACACAGCATCTTCACGAACACCTTCCTTCTCTGAAAACTGACTCCCTTAAGCAGTCAGCGTGGTGGTCAGCTCCTGCAGATGGACTCCTCTTCTGAATGGAGGCTCAAACTTCAGCAGGATTTGCTCTTTGTAGCTTTGAGAATGATGCATCATCATTATGGGGATGCCTCCAGAGAAGCCTGGCCCAGAGCAGCAGGAGCAACCGTTGCCATGGTAACCAAGCCACAGACCAAGCAAAAGCCATAGGACCATTAATTCCCTGTCTCTCGGCAGGAGTCTCCCTCAGTGGGATAACCTGGGAAGGACCCTTCAAGGGACAGAGCACACAACCTGAAAAACCTGTGCTGTTGCTCTGTGTCCACATTTGGAAGCTTCTGGTCTATTTTTCAGGGATTTCATCAAATCTCTCAAGAAATTAGGGATTCTCTTAACACCTACTCTCTTGCCTTCCCATATCTGAGTCCTTGTTCCCATTAATCCTTCCTTTTCTCTCGCCAGCTATAAGACCCGCTCCCTCACTGCCAGGTCCAAGTGAAATGCTACTTCATTCCAAGCTTCCCTCCATCTTTATCTGACCTAGTCGTGTCACCATTTCAGTGGTTCTTTGTTTCTTTAAGAATAAAGTCCAAGGGCTGGGGATTTAGCTCAGTGGTTAGAGTGCTTGCCTTGCAAGCACAAGGCCCTGAGTTCAATCCCCAGCACACACACACAAAAAAAAGAATAGAGTCTGAACTCTCATGAACCCCCACAGTCCCAGTTGTTATTTTGCACAGTGCTAACCTTGACAACTTTTCATCAGGGCTACTCTCTTACAGTCTCATCCTCATAGCTTTGACTCTATGAGACCAGAAGCCTCTCTGATTCCTTTCTCTTCTCCATTTGGCCTTGCATGGGGCTTAGCACATAGAGGACAATATCAATCAATTAAATGAAGACAAAGCATTAAAAGTTAAATGCATCCCAGTAGAAAGCCACAGCAGGCACAGTGGATGCATTTCAGTGTGTTTCTGAACAATAGTACCGAGAAACCAGTATCAGCTTTTCCTGAAAACATAACTCTATAGAACCTCGAAGGTATAAAAAACCCCGAAGATGACCGCCACCAGACCAGTGATGGGGAACTCTGAGAGCTTTCTATGATAACAAACAGCTGGCTGCTCCATACATGCCACCCGTTCGCCACCCCTGCTCAAACTAATCCTCTCGCTTCACCTAAGACTAAAATCCACACCACCCCTGGCATAGCATGAGGAAAAATAAATAACCAGGGAGGGGGAGGAGTGCGGACTGAGTCTCTTTCTCGTGTGGTAGCAGCTTCATTTCTCAGTCCTCAGACTTGATTATAGAAGTAATATTCATCTATACAACATGAGCACCTAGTGTAAGTCGGGCACTACACAAAGCAACAGTAGGATACGGGTAAATAGATGGGCCATCACTCTTAGGAACAATATGGTCTCATGGGGAAATATACACAGTCTAACAGACTTGGTTAGTAATAAAGTAGTGATGAAACATATGAATACAATTACACAGTGACAAAGAATCACTCTCTTAACACTGCCTGGTAAGTCTGAAGGGAAGACTGATGCACACGCAAACAAATGCAAGGCAGCGTGCTACATGCTGCCGTGGCAATGTGTGCAAAAGCCTGACAGTCCTGGGAGGCAGCATGGCCTAGTCTAGCTGGAAGGGGTAAAGGGGTTGGTAGCTGGGTAGAGTCCTGTGGAATTGGGAGGGTCGAGTGAAAAGAGCAATGTTGCTCTAAAGTAGGAAAGAGTGAAAGGACGTGGTTGAAGAAAAAAAGTCGTTCTGAGGCTGGAGTGGGAAGGATGAACATTACCAGAAATAAGGCAAGATGTAGAGATTGTAGCTAAACTGGCTTTGAAAATCTTGCCAAGTATGAACTTGATCCTCAGGCAGTTGGCAGTCTTTGAAATATGTAAGCTTCAAAGCATCCGTGGAGAAGGTCATCCAGCATCAGAATGGGAAATGGGCTGAAGTCAGATAGTCACAGAGGGACAGAAGCCAGCCCAAGGCCCAGATCCCAGCCAGATGAAAGGTGGGAGCCTGCACCAGGTCCAAGAGAGTAGGCTTTCTTTGTGAAATTGGCAAAGAAGATCCACAGAAGTCTGTAAACTGTGGTGTGAAGATGAGGGAAGAGGAAAGCAGGATGACTGAATACTTTGCTTAAATAATAAGGTAAACAGAGGCCTCATTCACAGAGTCAGGGAAAATGCAGAGGATGAACAACACGATGGAAATAATGAGTTTAGTTTGCAACTTACAAAGTGTGAGGTGTGTCCTGCCATTTGACTAGAGATAGATATAGAAGCCATCAGTGCACAGTGGCTGAGCTTGAACTCCTACCTGCCCACATTTCCCACCCAGCCCTCCTTCTCACTCCTGTGCCACCATCCTGGTTTATGTGTTGAGGATCTTGATAACTCATTTTATCTCAGATCCACCCGAGGCATGCAGGCCATGTGCCGCCATCTCAGTATCCTTCCTCTAATCTTTACTCCATCATGCATTGGTGGCAAAATCATTGCTTTCAAAAATGCCCCCATCCTGTTCCCTGAACCCAGTGGATGTTAACATACATAACAAGCAGGGTTTTTGCAATGTGATTAAAGTTAATAACCTTGAGATCAGACACTATCTTTGATTATCCATGTGGATACAAATCCATAAAAGCAGGAAACCTCTCCACAATGCAGAGACCCAGAGCAAGGGCACTATGAGAAGGATTTAAGTCACCTTTGCTGACTTTGAACACGGAGGCAAGACCTGAAGCCAAGGAGTATAGGCAGCCTCTCCAAGCTGGAGAGAGCACAGGAACAGATTATCTTCCAGAGCCTCCTTCTACATGTATTGATTATAGTCTCAATACCCAAACAGAATCATAAAACACTAAATTTGTTCTAAGCCACAAAGCTTCTGAGCAGGTTACAACAACTAAAGATAATTTGTGATGGCAGCAATGCTTGTGAAAACTTTCTCTGCTCATTTCGGGGACATGGTCCAAATTGCATTCTTTATCAGAAGTAAACAGACCACTTTTCCAGAAAGAGTCTGTATGAAAGAGAAGCCCAGGGACCCCTTTTAATATCAGAAATGCTGGGATTCCTAGAGGTCCAAGGACTTTGTAATAAAAGCAATTCCTGTCAGGGACCTGGGTGAGATAACCAGATGAGAGGGTGAGGATTGGGTGGGAGGGACCCCTCGAATAGATGATGAGAGCCTGGTAAAGGAGACAGACAGGGAGCGAGGGAGGAAAGGGAAGAACCAAAATGGCGCAATGTCAGCAAAACCAGGAGAGGACAGTGTTTAAGTGGTGGGTGTTGATCAGAAGCATTAAATGCTGCAGAGAGGAGAAAATTGAATTTGACAACAAGCAGGTCATTAGTGGTCTTCAAAGGAAGCACTTCAGTGAAGAGATAGGGCAAAAGCCAGAATGCAGAGGAGTGGGAAGGAACTGGAGAGAGAAATAAGAAGTAAATACTCTGTGAGCAGCCTTTAGAAAAGACTATGCATTATTCATCTTTTATATCTGTAATACTCAGCACAATGCCGGAACACAGTGGGTGCTCATTAAACGTTGAATTGAAGGAAGTACTGGAGTCAGTAGGTATAGACCAGCACTTCTCAGACATTATTGTGCATATAGATCACTGAGGATTCTGACACACAGTAGATCTGGCATAGAGACCTGAAGTCCTGCATTTCTAATCAGCTTCCAGATGGGACTGATGCTGAGGTCTTCCGACCTCACTTTAAGCAGCATGGATGTCGGCCACCCCGCCCAGCACCCATCATTCATGCCCCCTTGGCTCCTGGGTAATGTTATAATTCCAGAAACTAGTATGACTTCTGGAACTATAGGATTTGCTGACCTCATGCTAAGCATCTGGACATTAGAGGCCAAACCAGGCACCAATCCAAGCCCAGCAGTGGGGCGTAAGGGGCAAACAACCTTGCCAAACACTTTCCACATTTCAGCAGCTTTCATAACTCTCTCCAAGCTTGATACCACGGACAACCTGCCTTTACCAACATGACCTTTCTTCCTATTAAGTTTGGCAGTGGGGTGTTCTCATTTAGTGGTTTCAGGGATTCCGAATATGTAGATTTGAAAAGAACCACTGAAATCAGGATAGCCCCAACCGAGACACTGCTCAGAGAGGGACATGGCTCCCAGTATTTCACCCTCCTCCCACATGGGCACAAGAAGGACCAGACTGCATGCACGTATCGTACAGTACAGACCCAGGAAGGGGAATAACTCAAACCCTAACCACTACCTTTATCCAAATGAAAAAGAAAAGCCATTAAACACCTTAGTATTAAATGCCATCCAGGATGTCACCAAATGTCATCTATCATAGATACAGAGATGCAGGGTGTCAGAAGGTAGTGTTTGTTTATCTTTAGAAGAGATATTAACACAGGAACAAAGATGAGAGTCATTTGGGCAAAATCAGAGAGACAGGACTTTTCCTATAGAGTGTCTGTCACAGGTCACCCCTAAATACGTTTTCATAGCTCACTTTTATTTTGTTCCAACACACACATTAGAAGAATTTGGTCCATGGAAAAAAGGATATAAAATAGCTGCTAAAGGTCAGTGAATCACTCATCTCTCTGAGTTGAAAGTAGCGTAAAACTTCATCTTTACTGGCTTAGGCAAAAGAGAATGCATTTGCTCCCATCACTGGAACACCCTGGGATATGGCACAATTCAGGATTTAAACAATGTTCCCTGAGTTCACCTCACAGTTTTGCCGCCTCTGGGTTGGTTCCAAGTTCAGGGTCTCTCTTAGGTCCCCTGTAGGTTTAGTGTTCATACTGTAGCTCTCTCTTACTGCAGAGGGTTTTGTTCTATGACCCCCAGTTGATGCCTGAAACCACAGATAGTACAAAATCCAATATACACACTGCATTTTTCTGAAACTACATACCCATTTTAAAGTTTAATTTATAAATTAGGTACAATAGGAGATTAACAATAAAACTGACAATAAAATAGAACAATTATAACAACACTCTGTGAGGAAAGTTATTCAAAACTTACGAATCATTTATTTCTGTTATTTTCCACTCAATGTTTTCTGACCACAGTGGTCCATGAGTTACAGAGTCAGAACATTAAACTATGGGTAAGAGGAGACAGTTGTGCAACATAACAATCAGCCTCTCTGGGAAAGTCTACTTTCCTGAGATGGCAAATCAACATTTGTCAGATGGAATTGATCCTGTCCAGTGTGACTTAAGTTGAGCATTCATCCTTCATCTGTACAGGGTGGGTGGAAGATAAAATGCTCCCACCTGACTGGTTTGACTTGGAGCCTAATTTTGCAGAAGCCCTTGCAATAAAGAGAGGAAAGAATTAATTGCCCTTAGTTACATCGAGTCCCATTGTCACAGGAAGGACGAGTGGTACAAGAGAAAAATGCAACAAATATCTACCACACCTGGCTTTGTGAACACGTTTAGGTCTCATTCTGTTGCAAGTGGCAATGAACTCCAATGACTCCATGACTGGGAGACTCCCCACGGGTCACTTCTGTCTCCACCACAGCTCACCAGGTTGCATCCTTGCTGTGCTGCCTACGCCTCACACCAGCTTCTGGAAAGCCTTCTGGCCTTCTTTCCTTGTCCCCTTCCATAAAAGCCCACGCTGAAGGTCTATACTGTTGTTGCTTCACCAAACATTTGCATCTGAGCTAATTCCTTCTCTTCTGCTTATGTTCTCACCACTGAAGACCTTAGGAGAAGACGCGTGTCAGCTCAGGATAAGAAACTGCACAGCCCACGCTCCGGCCTTCAGACCAGACTGGAGCCTCACTTCTGAAAAACCATCTCCATCTTTTTCCTTTTTCTGAGTCAAGCTCCCATATTTAGAGAACATGACACTGTTGATTGCTGGGATGACAAAAGAATACCTTGAAGATATTATTTTCCAAGAGACCAGGTGGGAAATCTTCCATAACTATAGATGCTGACTGGGTTTTCATTTTGCAATGTGTTAGGTGTCTAAACCATGTTTCTTGCTTCTTAATGATTCTTGTGTTGACCCGTTCATGGACAATCCGAAGAAATTGATCAAGTCAATTTTCTATCTAAATCTATTTGCTCACCAAAAATCTAGACTAGCCTAAAAACACTCGTGCAGTCACTCAAGTTATTTATTGAGACCTAGCACAGTATCTTGGTAAAAAACAAAAACTTGGGATCCAGATAGAACTGATTTCAAGTTGCGACATTATCTCTTACTAGCTATGTGATCTTACTAGCGGGTTATTTCATCTCTTTGACCTTGAATTTTCCATATGTCTATGACAGTGGTGGCAAACCTATGGCAGACGTGTTACTGTGTTTTTCTTTTAAGACAAAATATGTTAACATATGAGATTTTTTCAGGTTTAATTGCAGTGTTGACAGTTTGTGATAAATAAGTGGGTTTTGGGTTGCAGTTTGGGTACTCTGACCTCTAAAAGGTTTGCCATCACTGGTCTATGAGGATTCACTAACATAATAATGTCTTTAGAGTGCTTAGCACAGTGCCTGATATGCAAAAAGTACTTAACATGTGTCCTTATTAAGGGCCTGCTATATACCAGATACTCTGCCAGGGTCTGGATCACAGGCATTAGATATAATAACAAAATGCTAAAATGAGATAAAGCATTAAAGAACAGCTGGCCCATACCCCTAGGAAATGTGAGATGAGGGGGAGGAAAGGACCTGCCCAAAGTCTCAGGCTGGTGTAGCAGAGTTGGGGCAGGACTCAGGCCACTGATTCTGTCTTGATTACAAAGTTTTGAGTCTCCTCAAAGATGATTGTAGATTGGCTAAGATAATCAGACATCTAAAGATTATTGTTTCAAGCTGTGGGGTTATAGATTCTGTTTCAGCTTAAATTCTTAAATTTGTCCCAGTCTCCAGTGACTGCCTGATGATGTTCAACTCAGCAGCTTGCTTTTGCTGGCTTAAGATTAGTGGCAAGAAGTCTGGTGGCTCCAGGCCCAGCTCTGAAGTGGTGTCCTGCAGCAGGTGGCTGATGTCCAGGGCCCCTCAGAGAAGGCAGGGCAGATCATAATTGCTGATTAGATAGGAAGGGAGGGAGCCCATGTCCCTGGCACCAGTTCCCATAGTGTAACAGTAAAGAGCTCTGAGCATGGTGGGTCTAGCTTGTGTCTCGCAAGCACCATCCAATCATCTAACCGTAATTATATCATGCTCACCCCCATCCTAGTCCCTTGGCAAGGCCCTAAGTGCCCCAACTTAGATCCAGGATCACAGCCAACTCTTGATGCTGTCTTTCATTTGTTTTGATTTCTGGCAGGGTGGAAGCTACCCTACAAGTCAAATACAGGGGGGTTTAATTCCAGTCCAGATGAGGGCCAGCCCTTCAGCAGACTCGATCAGGCACTGACCTGGGTGTTCTGGGAGCCAGGCTGAGACAACAACCTGGGTCAGACCCTTCACACACAATATGGAGTCGATGGCAGCCCGAATGTTTTGGATCACACACCTCCCCCAAACCAAAACCGTGTTGCCATGCAGCTATGATAGCAGAGAAAAGCTGAATTCTGCTTTCAGGTCTAGTGCAGGTGAGGAATCCAAACAACCTATGTCAAATTAATCTACTTGCCAGACAATGTCCCTCCTCCTTTGAGATTTTCTTTTCCATTAGATGGTGAACAGGATTGAATCTTTCATTCAATTACTATCTTTGTTTGCTACTATGTTATCTGCCAGGTAAAATATTACACCAGTGCCTAAAACAATACAGAATCTACCCCTCCTAGAGAGCAGAGACATGCAGGTAACGTAGACAAACAAACTGGGTCATACAACCAATCTAAAAGCTGGGGCAAGGTAAGAAATCTTGAAGAACTGAGTGTAAAAATTAGACTAGATCTTGGGGGAAGAGTGGAATGTGTGCCAGACAAAGGGAGCAGTGTGAATGAAAGGCTCTGAGTGGGGCATTATAAAATATTAATGAAGATGATGATAGTCGTGGTGGCTACCATTTATTTAATGCTTATTACATACTGGTTACTTTATATGGACTAATTAGATCCTTATGACAAGTGATATTATTGACATTTACAGAAGATGAATGAAGAATCTGGAGTTTAGTGACACATCATAACTTTTCTCTAGTTAAGTGACAGTAATTGAATTTCATTTCCAGATCTATTGAGTTAGGATTGGCAAATAAAATTTGTTTATAATCAAGGTATACAATGTGATGATTTGATATACGTGTATATTGTGAAATTATTACCACAATCAAGGCAATTAACATATCCACTACATTACATAGTTACCCATTTCTGTGGTAGAACATTCGAGATCTAGTTTCTTAGCAAATTTCAAATATACATTACTATCAATTATAGTCATCATGATGTACATTATTTCTCAAGAACTTATTCATCCTCTGACTGAGAATTTACACTATTTGGTCAACTTGCCCTCACTTCTTCTACCTCCAACCCCTCCCATCACAATGTTGGCAAACACCATTTACTCTGTTTTTATGAATTTGACTTTTTAAAGATTTCACATAAAAGTGATATCATGCAGTGATCTGTGTCCAGTTTATTTCACTTAGGATAATTTCCTCCTCCACAAATCCAGATTTGTGGATGTTGTTGCAAATAGTAGCATTTCCTTCTTTTTTAAAGTGGTATAAGAGTACACTGTGTGTGTCACACACCACACACACACATCACCACCACCACGCTTTATCCATTTATCCATTCACAGGCATTTAAATTGTTCCTATATCTTTTGTAAATAATGCTGTAATGAATAAGGGGAGGCACTGTCTCTTCAAGAAAGTGATTTCATTCCTTTTGAATATCTATCTATATCTATCTATATCTATAGATCCAGAAGTGAGATTTCTGGATCATAGGATTGTTGTATTTTTTATTTTTTGAGAAACTTCCACAGTGTTTTCCATTATAGCTGTACACATTTACATTTCCACCAACAATACAGTATAAAAGGGTTCCTTTTCTTCAAGTCCTCACCAACATTTGTTATTCCTTGCCTTTTTGACTTCAGTCGTCCTAACAGAAATGAGGTGATATCTTACTGTGGTTTTTATTTGTATTTCCCGGATGATTAATAGTGTCAAACACCTCTTCATATGTGTTTGGTACTTTTATGCCTTCTTTGAAAAAAATGTCTATGCAAGTCTTTTGTCCATTTTTAAAATCATGTTATTAAGTTGTGTTTTTGTTTTGTTTTGGCTGTTGAGTTGTATGAGTACCTAATATATTCTGGATATTAACTCATTAACGGATAAAAGGTTTGCAAATTTTTCCCCATTCTGTAGGATGCCTTTTTTGTCCTGCTAATTGCTTCCTTTGTCCTGCAGACACTTTTTAATTTGAGGTAGTCTCACTCATTGATTTTCATTTTTGTTACCTGTGCTTTGGTGTATATCCAAAAAATCATTGCCAAGACCAGCGTCAAGGAGATTTTCCTCATTGTATTTGTGTAGGGATTTTATAGTTTGAGATATTATGCTGAAGGCTTTAATCTGTTTGGGGTTGATTTTGTTTGTGGTGTAAGTTAATGGTCCAATTTCATTCCTTTGCATGTGAATATCCATTTTTCCCAAACTGATTTATTGAATAGATTATCTTTTCCCCATTGTACATTCTGGGAGTCTTTGTCAAAAATAAGCTGACTGTGTACATGTGGGTTTATATGTGAGTCTCTCTATTCTGTTCCTTTGTTCTATATATCTGTTTCTATGC
>PVJO010021740.1:6726-29466 GCA_004026905.1 Hystrix cristata | reverse complement strand
GGTTTTAGTTTTTGACCATTTAGTATAATGTTGGCTGTTGGTTTGTTATAGATGGCTTTTATCAGGTTGAGATAAAGACCGTCTGTTCCAATTTTCTGCAGGGCTTTTATCATGAATGGGTGTTGGACCTTGTCAAATGCCTTTTCTGCATCTATTGAGATGATCATATGGTTTTTGTCCTTGGCTCTGTTAATATGGTATATCACCTTTATTGATTTGAGTATGTTGAAGCATCCCTGCATCCCTGGAATGAATCCTACTTGGTCATAGTGTATAATCTTCTTGATAACCTTGTTGCATTCTGTTTGCCAGTATCTTATTGAGGATTTTTGCATCTATGTTAATTAATGAGATTGGCCTGTAGTTCTCTTTTTTTGTTGGATCCTTCTCTGGCTTTGGTATCAGGGTGATGCTTGCTTCCAGGAATGAATTTGGGAGTATTGCTTCTGTTTTAATTTCGTTAAAGAGTTTGAGAATTAGTGGCATTAAATCGTCTCTAAATTTCTTGTAGAATTCTGCAGTGAATCCGTCAGGACCTGGGCTTTTCTTTGTTGGTAGGTTTTTAATTACTTCTTCAATTTCAGTGGCTGATATTAGGTTATTTAGAGTTTTTGTATCTTCTTGATCCAGTTTTGGTAATTCATATGTATCTAGGAATCTGTCTATTTCTTCTGTATTTTCGATCTTATTAGAATACAGGTTCTCAAAGTAGGTATTGATGATCTTTTGGATTTCTGCCAGATCTGTTGTGATTTCACCCTTTTCATTCCTAAATGTATGAATTTGAGTCTTTTCTTTCCTTTTTAAAATAAGGTTGGCTAAGAGTTTGTCAATTTTATTTAATTTTTCAAAGAACCAACTCTTTGATTCATTGATTCTTTGTATTGTTTTCTTAGTTTCAATTGCATTAATTTCAGCTCTAAGCTTTATAATATTCTCCCTTGTATGGGCTTTGGGCTTGAGTTGCTCTTCTTTTTCTAGAAGCTTGAGGTTCAACATTAGGTTGTTTATTTGAGCTCATTCTGTTTTTCTGATATGGGCGTTCAATGCTATAAATTTCCCTCGTAGAACTGCTTTCATTGTGTCCCACAAATTTCGGTAGGTTGTATTGGTGTTATCATTCAGTTGCAGAAACTGTCTAATTTCTTCTCTGACCCACTCATTGTTCAAGAGTGTACTATTTCATTTCCATGTGTTTATGGAATTTTTGTGGTTCCTTTTGCTGTTTATTTCCAGTTTCAATGCACTGTGGTCTGATAGTATGCATAGGATAATTTCAATTCCTTTGCATTTATTTAAGCATGTTCTATGAGCTAGTATGTGGTCTATTTTGGAGAAAGTCTCATGTGCAGCTGAGAAGAATGTGTGTTCTGATGTTGTAGGGTGGAATACTCTGTATACGTCTACTAGGTCCATTTGTTCAAGAGTTTGGTTTAGTTCTGATATTTCCCTGTTTTTGTCTAGTTGATCTGTCTATTTGTGACAGTGGGTTATTGAAGTCCCCCATTACAATCGTATTGGTGCTTATTTGGTTTTTCATGTCCATCAATATTTGTTGTATATAATTAGGTGTCCTGGTATTAGGTGCATATATATTTATGATTGTCATCTCTTCTTCTTGGGTTATTCCTTTTACAAGGATGTAGTGACCTTCTTTGTCTTTCTTACTGAGTCTTGGCTTGAAATCCACTCTGTCTGCAAATAGAATGGCTACCCCTGCTTTTCTGTTGCATGAAACATTGTTTTCCATCCTTTGACTTTCAGTCTATGAATTTCTTTTTGAATTAAATGTGTTTCTTGTATGCAGCAGATTGCTGGGTCTTGCTTCTTGACCCATTCTGCCAGTCCGCTTCTTTTGATTGGCGAGTTGAGACCATTTACATTGATAGTTATAACTGACATATGTTGACTTATTCTTCTCATATTATTTACCTGTTCTTGGCTTCCTAGTTTTCCCTTCTGTTTAATTACTTGCCCTTGTCTGAAGGATTCATTCTGTTGTGATTCCTGGAGTTGTAGTCCTCATTTTCTCTTTCCAGAATGTCCTTCAGAATATTTTGGAGTGTTGTTTTGGTGGTCATGAATCTCTTCAGGTGTTCTTTGTCATGGAAGTATCTTACTTCTCCATCAATTTTGAAAAACAGTTTGGCAGGGTACATCAATATGGGCTGGAAGTTGTTGTCTTTCAGGGCTTGAAATACTTCACTCCAAGCTCTCCTTAACTTGAGGGTTTGTGTTCAGACGTCTGCTGTGATTCTGATGGGCTTTCCTTGATAGGTTATTTGTTTCTTTTCTCTAACAGCTTTCAATATTCTGTTCTTGTGTTGAATTTCTGGAAATTTGACTATTATAAACCTTGGGGTAGATTTTTGTTGATCATGGCTAATTGGAGTTCTGTATGTCTCACTTATCTGTATGTCCAGTTCTTTTCCCATACTTGGGAAGTTTTCTGCCATTATTTCTGTGAAGAGGTTTCTTATGTGATTTGTACTATCTCCTGCTCTTTCATTGACTCTGATCAATTTTATGTTATTTTTCTTCATGTCATCCAGCAGCTGTTGTATTGATTTTTCATGGTCCCTTACCATTTTGAAGAACTCTTTCTTTTCTTGATCATTAATCACAATCTTGTCTTCTATATCTGAGATTCTCTCTTCACATTGTTTCATCCTACTGCTGATACTTTCAATATTATGTTTAATCTCTTGGACATCTGTTTGAATTTCTTTCATAAATTCCATTTCTTTCCTGTGTTGGGCATTTATGGTTTCCATCATTTTTCTAAGCTCTTCTATTTTTTTATCGGTAACTGCTCTAGAGTCATTGATCATTTCTTTCATTCTGGAAATGATTTCTGTTTTTATGTTTTCTAGAGTCTCACTCATCTTCTTTGTTACTTCTGCGGTTACTGCTTCCAAGAGTCTGGGTGGGAAGCTTTCAGATTGTTCTGCTTCATTACCCCCTGGGTTTGCTTTTGGTGAGCTGGAGGTTTGGGGTTGCATCTTATTTGTGTGTCTTCTCATTTTCTATTTTTTCTTCTTACGTTTGGTTCCTGGGTTGATGCTTATGAATTGCCTGTGGCAAGTAGCTTTTTTTGTTTTGACAGGTGTAGCTGGTTTTTGTATTATGAGTCTGTTGCAAAATCTTACCTCTTCAATTTGTTGAGGCTGAGAAGTTGCTATTTGGCCAGCCCTTAGTTCTTTGACCGTGGCCTATAGTGTTATTTGTGACCCTCTGCCAATCTTAGTCTTGACATGCAAGGAAGAACTGAGTAGAACAATTCTGTCACCTTGGCTAAAGTAGTACAATCAGCAACAATAATAGCATCAGACAGTCTAGAAAATAACAAACTGTAATAGCTATTGATCTGCCACCTTATACCTTATGAACTAGGTTTGTGGTTATATAACAGTATCCCCAATAAACCAGAAACTTGTTTGCAGTAAATATGCCCTCAATATGGTGATTTTACTCTCAGTGGAGAAAACTCAAAAGAGATTAGGAGGAAAGAATAGAGAAATAGAAGAAGAGAAAGAGATGAGAAGCAAGGTTGGAAGCCAGGGGGAAACTATGCAAACTTTGGGGAACTGGTAAAGGAAACAGAAGGAAAGGAGAGAAAGAAGTAAAACAAGGACAGAAGAAAAAAAATTTAAAAAACAGTAAAAAAAAACTAGAAAGTCACTTTCCTATACAATATAAGAAATAAAAGAAAACAAGAAAAAGAAGAGCAGAGAGGGAAAAAATATTTAAAAATACAACACAATAAAATAAAATGTCCACTTCCAGGTGTGTCTCTACTGTCAGTGGTAGACAGAGTGACAGACCCAGATCCTTGTTGATTAATCCCAGCAGTAGATTTTGGCAGGGTAGCGAGTGTTCCCAGCTGGGTTCAATAGCAAGGCTTCACCTGTTCTATTGAAGTTCAGCCTGATCACTGGCTGTGGGGTTGAAATCCAATTTGTTCAGCTGGAGACACACTGTGTGTCTCCCACCGGCTTGGACTCAGGAGCCCTCTTTCACTTTTGGTGGGAATGTAGACTGGTCCAACCACTGTGGAAATCAGTGTGGAGAGTCCTCGGAAAACTACAACTAGAGGTTCCATTTGACCCAGCTATTCCTCTGCTGGTATTTTCCCAGAAGAATTAAATTATCATACCCGTGATATATGCACAACCATGTTCATAGCAACACAATTTGTAATAGCTAAGTCTTGGAAACAACCTAAATGACCAACAACTGATGAATGGCTAAAGAAGATGTGGTTTTTCTACACAATGGAGTACTACACTGCCACAAAGAAGGATAAACTAGAATCATTTGTATGTAAATAAATGTTCCTTGAGAACATACTATTAAGTGAAATAAATCAGACACTCATCAGTACACATCAAATTGTTTCTCTGATATGAGAAACCATAAGTGTAAATAAGGACAAAGGGGTATAATAGATATTATGTAAAAAAAAAAATATAGTATTCAAAAGAGAGGAGAACTAGCTGGGGAAAGGGGCGATAAAGAATGAAGGTTAAAAGAAAAGTAAGATGAAAGGGAAAAAACGGAAAAATGTAAATAAACTTGTTGCAAATAGAGAGGGGTGAGTGAATGGAAGGGAGGGGAGAGGAAGAGGGGGAAAACCAAGATACATCACGTACAGGTACAAAATAACCATGTTGATTATGATCATTGTGTATGCAATGTACCAATACATGTTCTTGGTAAAAATAAAAATTTAAAAAAGCATAATACTGTACATAAATTAAGAAAATTAAAGGTGGATGAGCATAATTTAACAATCAGTTTCAGGCTTCTATTCAGGTTATAGTTTCTCAGTTTACACCTAGTCTTTCCTTCTGAACATGTTATATATTTAATGTTATTACACATATTATGTATGTGTATATGTATTCATATATTTCTTCTGTTCTTTACAGTGTTGTGTATATAACTTAGTATAATGAAGAGTAACAAGAATGTAACTTAACTGAGTAGAAGAACACATTTAACTTATAATAAAACCCTGGCCAAAAAAATAATGCCTGAGAGTGTATTATCAGAATCAATCAGTTTTGATTGCCTGGAATAAAATGGCCATTTAATGAAAATATACTTTTGGTAGACGTTTATGGTTATTATAATTATAAATGATAATAGTGATTATATTTTCTGGAAATATTATTAGTTTCACAAATATTGTCTTTCAATATATGCCTTTTAGTATAGTGAGTGGAGGTATACTGGTAATTTTATTTGCCCAGTATCTTTAATGTATTTATTTTTCCATAGAAAAAAACAGTGAAATAGAGTGTCTATCTACGTTTAACTTATATAATCTTTACAAATTGTCTGCAGAGATGACCATCGCCAGAGACGTATTATTTTTCCCTGTGATATTTAAGTTTAAAAATTTCTGGTAAAATGAGAATGAGAACAAATTGTAACATTTACTGACCATGTTTTAGGGACATTAAAACCCCTTGAGTACTGGTAATAGTTGTTTTTCGTAGAACCATGTCATAAAGTATATATAATTTCACTCTTGGAATCTGTATAAGGGCACCACTCACTGGTGCATTTATTCCTGGAAATCACTTAAAATTGTATTAGCAGAAAACCTCATCAAACTATTTTCTGCACCATTTAAGATATATTTTCCATAATTGTTCAGGAGTTTAGAAAAGACTAACTTCCAAGAATGAAGAAACTTGATTCTATCTCCTGATAGTCTTAAAAAATTAGACTACTTTCAGCTATCCTATTCTGAAAGTTCGGTAAGAAACAGATAGTTCTTTGGTTCCAAAGCAGATATTAAAATCTCAGAAATGCTGCATTCTTGGGGTTGTAGATTTAGCACAAGTGGTAGAGTGCTTGCCTAGCAAGCCCAAGGCTCTGAGTTCAATCCCCAGCACCACCCCCTTAAATGCTGCATTTTTGCTGCACCTGTGCACAGATGTGTATGAATGTAACAAGCAGGAACTATGTCTCTCTTGTTCTCCTCTGTCCCCTAGAGTCTGAAGTAGGATCTGATAAATTGTACAGCCTATTAGGAAAATGAACTAAAAATAGCAAAATGTGCCTATACTTAATAATGCCAGTTCAAAATATTGTAGCTTGTGGAACAAAGGTGAAGTCTGATATGCATCTAACATCCGCAAGCTGCAACCATGCATTTGAAATCCCCTTTGAGAAGTATCTTCTCTTGCCTTATTGAAATATACTGATAGCATCACCATCACTTATTTCCCATTTTAAGACATTTTATAAGAAAAAGCAGATACCTGTTAACAAGAAGAAAAGTTTATTACATATTTTGAATGTAGTATTTGGAAGGTAGGATGTCAGTTATGGTTTTTATGTATTCCAGACCTGCTCTAAAGTTGCACACAATGCTATGTGTGTGTGGAGGGATGCATGTTCAGTCCAGCTGCACAAAAGGCTGCTAATTCTTAGCAAAGGAGTGCACCACAAGGGTAAATTAATTAATGTTATCATGAGAGTGAGTTTTCTTGGGAAAGGATTCTTCATAAAATGGGAGTTTAGCCTCTTTTTACTCTCTTTCTCTCTCTCTCCCCCTGCTTTGCCTTCTCTTTGCCCTTTTACCATGGATTGATAAGTAAGAAAGTCCTTCCTAGGTGCATAATTTTATGTCTCTCAAATCTCTCCCTCTTCTTAAAAAAGTAATTCATATTCAACTCTGTGAAATACAGAGCTAAATGGTTAGGGCAAATGAAAACAACCACATTAATGACACAAAGGGAGTAACTCTTCTTTGAGAATATAGTCTCCATTTGTTTGTTAGGCAGTTTCTCCTACACTACTATCTTTAATCACAATACAACTTTGAAATACAGATATCACGATCTCCATTTTAGCTGAATAATCACATACTCAATGATAGACACTTTGGCAAACGTTATACACCCAATAAGAAACAAAGCAGAATTTAAACAAAATGTTTTCTGTCTTCAAACCTGGGTTTTTTCCTAGAATATAATTAGGAATAACTATGCATTGCCCTCAAACTACCTGAAACTATATATTTTCTCAATTATTTCTTATTTGTTTCTTTGGTAAGAAAGAAAGAAAAAACTTTCCTCATGTAATTTTGAGCTTTGGAGAAAAAAAATGTATCCTCAAATAAACCTAAGGCATATCATTATGAAATGTGACAACATTAAAAAAGGAATGAAATGAGATATCTCAAAAACTATCCTGGGAAAAAAACAATGAATTTAAGAAAAAAAGAACATTGCTGTATCTTCAAAAGGATAATCTTCTTCTTTCTTCTTTTCTTTCTCTATCATTTAATACTTTTATTGCCTTATCTTCTCATTTTGGCCTAGAACAGAACTTAACTGGTATTATTCTTACTGTAATTTAAGCTTGTGGCTAAAGAATATTCACTTCAAACACCAAGATTTTTCTAGGATTCTTGTAGACTGGATTTCTTGTAGACTGTCAGTGTCACAAGATGACACTTGATATATCAATATTCCAATATGATGTAATTGGGCTTTATTTTAACACCATTCTGTTCAAAACAGGGTGGTTGAAAGAATAAATAAGGTAATTGTTCTTCTTTCAGTCTTTTGCATTTTGCCCAAGACATTCATGTTTCTTTTTGTAGGGCTCTTTCTTCAGCTCATTATACTCATTCTACTAATTATATGAATGCTTTTTGTCATAGACTAGCTCTGCTTTTTGCATTTTTAAATACTTAATAGCACTTGATAAGTGTCTAATGGATAATGAGCAATTCTCCAAGGAGCAATATTTTATGTCACTGCTCTGTCTTTTGTGTCTGAGAAAAAAAATTAAGAAAAATTTTAAAGAAAAATAAATTTATAAGATAATGAGTTTTTAAAGGGCTCACTTTGTTTGCCGAGTGACACATCTCTGAGACACTTGCCTGAGAAGACAATACATTTGGGACAAAGCAGGTGAAAATAAATTTTAAATTAAAATGAATAATGAAGTGCAGGCAGTCTTTTTAAAGACTGTTAATTGAAATCAAAGTGTATAATTAGTTTTTATCTTAAGAAGTTTAATTTTTGAAAATGTCCTAGAAGCTAAGAAATGCTTGATATATATTTTTCTTGTTTTTCATTTTAATGTAATACAAGTAGATATTAATAAAGAAAATATAAAAAGAAAATCTTACTTTTATGAAAAAAAATTGATATACATTTGATTGCTCAGAATAATTCCACGATATCCTTGGACTGGAGAGCATTTAATAAAGACTAGGATAATTTTCTTAATTGAGGTTGAGTGCCTTTTTAGGTATGTTTTTGAATTTTCTTTCTAATTTTGAGAATTTCTTCAAAATGAATTTTAAAAAGAAAAAAAGCAAGAGAATGAGAAAGAAAAAAGGAGTGTTAGTAACTTTTAAGATAAAAACCAGTATGAAATCACAAAAGTTCCCAAATATGCAATTCAGTCTTAAGCAAGAACTAATCAGAAGGCCTCACACGGTCAGATTTTATATTACAAAGCTACGGCAATCAAAATAATACAACGTGAGTATAAAAACAGACACAAAGACCAAAAAAGCTGAATAAAAACTCAGAAATGAATCCACAATTTATGCTCAATTTGTCTTGAACAAAGATGCAACAAATGCACAAGAGGGAAAGCAAAGTCTCTTCAATAACCGCTACTAAGAAAAGTGGATATCCACATGCAGAAAGACAGAATTGGACCCTTATCTCACATCATATACAAAAATAAACTAAAACTAGATTAAAGACATAGTGTAAGACCCGAAGCTATAAAGTTAAGTAGAAGAAAACAGAGAGAAAATGTATGGAAGAAAATATATTGGTCTGGGCAATGTTCATGTATGTGACACTCCCAAAACATAAGCAGCAAAACCAAAAATAGACAGATGAGGTTATATTAAATGAAAAGACTTCTTCACAACAAAGGAAAGAATCAGCAGAATGAAAAATCAGCCTAAAATTGGAAGAAACTTTGCAAACCATATATCTGATATGAAATCAATTTCTAAAGCATATAAGGAATTCAGATAGCTCAAGAGCAAAGCAATAAATAATTTGGTTTAGAAATGGGCACAGGGTATAAGTAGACATTTCTCAAAGCACACAAATGTCCAACACATATATTTAAATAGTGTGAACATCCCTAACCATCAAGGAGCCGCAAATCAAAACTACAATGAGATACCCCCTTGCACCTGCTCAAGTGACTACAATAAGAAAAATGTTAGATCAGTGTTGTCAAGGACGTGGAAACAGAGATGTAGGGGGAAGGAAATCATTGTTTACTATTAGTAGGAAGGTGAATAAGTACAACCAACATGGAAAATAGTGTGGAATTTCTTAAATAATTAAAATTGGAAAAATAAAACTACCAAATGATTCACCAACTCCAATTCTGGGCATATCCAAAAAGAACAAAAGAAAGAAATCACTATCTTGGCAGGATATCTGGACTGTATAGCTCATTGCAGCATTATTCACAATAGCTGAAATAAGTAGTCAACCTAAATGCTCATGAACAGATGAATGCGTAAAGAAAATGTGATACACACATGTGTGTGTGGTGCACAGAATGGAATATTATTTAACCTTCAGAATAAAGGGCATCTTGTCATTTTTCAACACGGACAAATCTGGAGAATATTATGTTAACGAAATAAGACAAGCACAGAAAAACACGAACTGCTTGGTCTCATCTACGTGTGGAATCTAAAAAGGTTGAACACACAGAGGCAGAATGGAACGGGAGTTGTCAGGGGCTGGTCACGTAGAGGAAATCAGGAGCTGTTGATCAAGAGTACAAAGTTTCCGACGTGCAAGATTAGTAAAGTGTTGGAGATACTTATGTAAGCATGATGAAGGTAGTTAGTATCGCTACGTTACATATCAGAAAGTTCCTCTCTTAAGTATTCTCTTTGCAGACACACATACACACACACACAATCACAATGAAATAATGGATAAGCTATGTACCTGCTTGTGGTACTGTACATGTATATCAAGACATCAAGTCAACATATCGTACAGCTTTGAAATATACAATTTTTGTCAATTATACTTCTAGAAAAGTGAAAGAAAAAAGTCAGCAACCAGTATTCCATGAAGCCCTCGTGGGTAGCTTTATCTGAAGAAACCATAAACAATTCAGTGTAATATAAAACACCACAAAAACAGAATTATTAATAAGACCAAGGCCCACCTTGGGCTTCATATTAACTTAACTGTCTAGAAATGATTTATACCTTTTTGTGTTTTTTTCCAATAAATCATTTTGAAATCTTAGATGATTTATGAGATACACAGAGGGACTAATGTATCATTATTTAAGAAAAAGAAGAAAGAAAAATGGAGAGAGAAAAAGGGGGAAGAGAGGAGAGAGAGAGGAGAGGAGCAGGAGGAGTGGGAAGGAAGAATGATAAGAAAAGTTAACTTTCTTGCAGTGAATAATTTGGACTAATTAAATAATTATAACTAACTCTCCATTCTCTTAATATGGCTAGTACAATTAGGGGGTATTCCACTTACCTGAACCATAGTTTACTTATCTGAACCTGGGCAACCCTCTAGGGCCAACCCTGCTCAGTTTTGTATGACAGCCCACTACCTAGAAGCAGAGATAAGAACAGCAAACACTGTTGGAAAATCCCCAAATCCCAAACCAGGATGCATGTGTGCTAGACCTACTGGCTTGACCTGCAATGCTCTTTCTTACTTGCAGCTTTTTAAAGGTTCACACATAATAAACTACATCTCATGCATCCAATTATGACAGAGGAAACTGTGAGAAAGGACGAGTGCAGTAGGTACAACTGATGTGGCTCAGAGCCTTGCAAATCGTGTTGTCAGTCATCCTCCAGAGACCCAAGGAGAGGAGCCCAGGCCTGGCACCATATTTGAAATCCTTAAGCCCTAATATTCCACCATCCTGCCACTTGCCTTTCTGCTAGTGGGAGCCTGCTCCCGCTGAGTGCACCTTTGCCCTTTAAACTTTATTAAATTTAGCGCCTTTTTCTTTATCCATGCGTGCTCTATCAAATTCTTTGTCATGCACAAGAATCTGGAAACCTGTCTCAAGACACTCTTCAAGCTATGGCTGCTGCTGCTAGTGGATAGAAGGTTTATTTTTTTGTATTAGGATTTGATTGCCCGGGATTTATAGCAGATAATAAAAATAGATTCACTCAAAGCTACTTGAGGCCCTATAATAATCTTACCGCATGATAAAATCTGGAGAACAAAATATGACATTAACCATTTTATCCTAGAGTTTTTTAATCTTAATATTCACTTAACAGATTCACCCATAGGAGATATTAGAAGGCCACAACAAATCCTTTAAATCAGAGAACATTATTTCAGCTGCCAGGTGGGGCACTTCCTGTATAGCAGTTGAAGCTGAGGCCCAGTTACTTTTAGCATTGCTTACATATAGCGGTAGATGTGGGCCTGGAAGCTGGTGCAATGGGAACGGACACTGTTTTGGTCCGAAGCCAGAAGAGTCCTTAGGTCCAGATTACAACAGAAGTGGATTTTAGGAAATCGGATATTGAGGATGAAAATCTGGTTCCCTGTTTTCCAGAGGTAAAAATATTAATATCAATATCACATACAGTATGTGGGAAGGAAGAAAACCTGGTAACTAAGAGGAAACAGCTGAAAAAAAATCATTTGGTGTTTATTGCCTCTTTTTTTTTGTTGTTGTTGTTTTTAGTAAAATGCTAGAAGAGAAATGACAATGGGAAACTCAGGGTCTTTCAGGGAGCCTCCAAAAGGAACTTATTCTCTGAGTAGTCAGGGGATCTGTGCAGTTCGTGACAAGCGTGTCTGTAGTGCTATGAACAAATCGTTGATGAATTTCTTCTTTAATCCTCGTCTTCTGATTATGTTTTTTCCATTGCTGCAAAATAAGGAGCTGCATTAAGCTGAATGGACAAGACAACTTAACACCCATAGATTTTCCACACTGGACTGTCATAACATAGCTACATGGAATTATGAGATTAGTTATAGGACTAGAACTGTAATATTTCTTTAGGTAATAGGGAATATGTTATAGGTGAGAAAATAATGAAGTTGTTATTTTCTACTTTAAGAACCATTTTTATGCCTGCCTAACAATGGGCCCCTACTTCTCTGCAGGGTATAAGGCAACTGAGAAAAAATACATTCCCTAAGCCTGCCTTGAGCTAGATGTGGCATAGACTGTAATAAATTTTGTCTAATGATATAAAAGAAAACAACACGTGCAATGTGCTCAAAATGTCCTCAGAGGAGGCCGTATACTTTGTTGTCTCTTCTTCTCCCTTCATTGTTGCATTAAGTTGTCCTGGTGGGGTCATGGCAGCAAAAATGATATAGTAAGAATCTCTCATCATTTGAACTTCTATAATACCAGTGAAAAAAACATCAAACTTTTTCAGAACTCTGGAAATTAACCACAAGGTTGTAGCAAGAAGAATGGCCAAACTCAGCAGTAACAGGGAGGCCCGTGGTGCTGTAACTGACCGGGGTCCAACCTCCTGCTTTCTAGCCTTGCGGTAGTAATAAAAATAATGGCCCATTGCTAGAGAAGGTGGAATGGATTTAATTCACATTCTCCTACATGTCTCACGGTTCCCTGGCCAAGCTGTGCAAAAAGCTTGTCGGTATCAGATCTCTAAACTTCCCCAACAGAAAAAGTCATGTTCAGTATGAAAGAGAGGAAAAATATATTTTCAAAATGTACATTTGTTCTGATTTAAAACGAAACCATATAAAGCAACCATATAAATCGTTGGCAGGCACAAAATATATATGGATAGAATTTGTGATAATGGCAGTGTAAAGGAGTTAAGAGTGAATAATCACTTTGCATACGGCTCCGTACGGTTTGCATACTTTGCATGCGGTTAAGATGGCGCTCACCTGAAGATGTCACAGCACGTGATGTGACAGGACAAATCGAGGGATGAGGAATGGCGCAAGAAAGCAGCTTGGGTCCTAGACAGAAAAAAACCAATGTTTTCTAACTTCTATTTTTTGTTTTGTATTTCTTTATATTAGGAGAAAATTTTCAAAGCCATTTTATTTTCTCTCTCTCTCTCTCTCTCTTTTTTTTTCCTGTTGTTTCCTGCACTGAAGCTTAGCATTAACGATTTTCCCATGCAGGGAAACTCAAAGCTATATGATTGGTACTCAAAGCTGTGTGATTGACACTGTGTGACTGATACTTTCATTCACAAAAGATATCCCAAGTGCAGAAGACCCAGCTCGAAACCAATTCACGGTATTGTACACAGTAAGGACACATCTACTCTTTCCTGCCTCAGAAGCTGACTTCTCCACATTTCCTTCAAGGTTGAATCAGATTTATTTTCCCTGATTTTCTTTCATTGGGAAGCCCCATTGTGAAGAACATTGGCCAGGTTATGCTTAGGGCAACAGTATTTAGAAAACTAGTCCTACAAATTACACAGCAGATTCTTGCTTAGTTCAAACTTGAGTGGTACAAATTTAGTACTCTCAGTTTCTGTGGTACTACTCAGGGGTAGTACCCATGACGTTGTTTTTTTCCATGACCACATGTCTGAAGCACAGTGCCAGTCTAATGACTCTAAGAAAGCCCTTTATTGAGGTAGAAGCAGTTGGGCCTCATTGCACTGTGTCTGGTTGCACTGTTCTGGCAGCTGCCTTTCGGAAGAAACAGAAGTCACAAGGCACCAGACCAATGTACAAGTGGACGAGGACACACTGTCCTGTTTGTGTGACCTTACCTTTCCTGGGCGGCACGCAGCAACAGCGTTCACCATCTTTTTCACACTTAGTAAAGACATTCATGAAAGAGGACTTCCAGAACTGTTTGAGAAAGCGCTGAGAATGATGGATGAATGTGTTAGAAGCAGGGAAGTATTTTGAGGAGGATTAAGATGTGATAATGTGAATATACTGCCCATAGAATGGGAGAAAAAGTCCCGAAATCACATATGTAATAAATGATTTTACCAGAGTATATAAAGAACTCTTGCAACAGAGTGACTGAAGAGCAGATAACACAACTTTACAATGAATAAATGATTGCAATAGATCTTTCTTAAAAGAAGATATAAAAATTATAATAAGTATATGAAAGGATGTCTGGCATCAACTATTAGGGAAATATAAATCAAAACCACAGTATGATATAATATTTCACCCACCAGGATGATTGCATTAAAAACTATTAGCAAAAATGTGAAAAGGTTAGAAGCTTCATCCATCTGCTGTGAGAATTTAAAATAATGTAGTCCCCCTGGCAGTTACCAAAATATTAAATATACAGTTAGTTCCCACAGGACCAAGAAATTCCTAGGTATGTACCCAAAAGAAACACACATCCGCAGTACGACTAGTACACAGATGTTCATAATGGCATTTCATAATTACAAAAAATTAAAATGGTGCAAATGCCCATCACTGTTAAGAAACAGTGTGTTCTATCCATACGATGGTCTATTACTGAGCTTTAAAAATGAAGTATAATACATACCACAACATGGATAAACCTTAAAAATATTATGCTAATGGCAAGAAACTGGCCACAAATAACACCTATTGTATGATCCGATTTATATGAAATATCCCAAATAGTCAACTCTACAGAGACAGAAATTACCTCAGTGTTTGTCTGGGCCCAGAGCAGGGAGAGTTGTGATGAGTGAAAGTAGGGAATGAAAAGCAGGGCTAATGGGGGCGAGGTTCCTGTTTGGGGTGATGAAATATTTCAGTGTTGATTGTGGTAGTGATCGTACAACTCTGTGAATATACTAAAAATAAATAATGGCTCCTGTATGGCATTTGAATTATATTTCAATAAAGTCATTAAATCTATCTAATTTATTTCAGTGACAAAAGGATAAAATTCAAATGACATATCTAGTGTTCCAGAAAAGCCTTTGATAAATTTCAACCAACACCTATCTAATAAAAAATAAAATAAAATAAAATAAAATAAAATAAAAAAAGAGTAAACAAAAATCTTAGCAAACTAATAATGGAAATAATGACTTCAAAAGGCCTACAATAAACATCGCAATTAATTGTGAAGGAGAGAATCTTTCTCCTTGCTTTGGGGAACAAGCCAAGGATATTCTCTTCACCAATTATACTGAACATTACATTGGAACTTCTAGTACATGTAACCGGGCCAGAAATAAAAAATAAATGACTTAAGGCAAGATAAGGAAGTAAAGAACTTGTCATTGTTTGCAGATGATATAGTTATATCCTTAGATAATTGAGAAGAATTTGTTGGAAAAAAACCATTAGAATTGCTAAAGAAGTTCAACAGCTTCTCTGGATAGAAGGTAGCAAACAAAGCAAAAACAAGAAAATGAAAGAATTTCAGCAAGAAAAACAATAGAAAGCTTATACAACTACCATTTTAGTAGTATGGAAAACATTGAATACACAGTAATAAATCTAATGAAAATATTCCCTTGACCCAATGTTGAAAACTGCTAAATGCAGTTGAGAAAATTTAAATGTAAGTATATGGAAAATATATATATATATATAAATACAGTAATCTCCTCTTATACATGGAGAAAACATTCTGAGCCTCCCAGTGGCTGCCGGAAACCATGGATTACCAAACCTTGTGTAAAGGAGCATTTTTTTGTGTGTATGTGCCGGGGATCGAACTCGGGCCCTTGTGCTTGCAATGCAAGCACTTTAACCACTGAGCTAAATCCCCAGCCCTTACCAAACCTTATGTACATTATCTTTCTTTTACTTTCAAAATCTTTATTAGTATGCATTTGCAGTACATAATGTTTATACTCCTTGTGTGGAGTTGGTTCATGGACACAACACATCTGAGTTCCTTTTCTATCCCTTTTTCCTCCTCTCCCTTCTGCCCCTCCCATCTCCCTTCCCATGTGAGAAAGATCTATCTCCCTCCTTCCCACTATATTTTATTTTGCTCTTTATTTAAATCTGAATTTTGCATATAAGAGAAACTCTTGTGATATTTAAGCTTCAGGGACATTTTTAAAATGTATCCATTTTCCTACAAATGACTCAAATTTGTCCTTCTTCATGGTGGAGTAGTACTCCATTGTGGGTAAATACCACATTTTCTTCATCTGTTCATCTGTTGGTGAACATATAGACCACTTCCAAGACTTACCTATTATGAATTGTATTGCTAGAAACATAGGTCCGCATGTTTCATTATAATATGATGTCTAACTCTTTTGGGAAGATACATAGAAGTGGGATAGCTGGGTCTACACTAATTTCCACAGTGGTTTTACTAGTTTACATTCCCATCAATAATACAGCAGCCTTGCTTTTTCCCCTGAAGCCTCATAAGCATTTGTTATTATTTGATTTCTCAATGATGACCATTCTTTCTGGGATAAGATGGTATCTCAATGTTGTTTTAATTTGCGTTTCTGTAAGTGGCCAGTAATGTTGACTATTTCCTTACATATTTATCAGTAAATGAGAAAATGTCAGATAATGCTGTGACAGGAAGTACTGAAAATTAATTTGCCACAGGTTCGTAACATTTTTTCCTCTGTTTTAAAGTATTCAAATAAATAACATATGTGAAATACTGTACACATATTGCCTGACAAATACCCCTTAAAAAAAAGCGTCAATATTTGTAATGGGTATGATATTTTGTTTTATTAATGCACTTTTGTGTCTGGATTTTCATGTATATGATCTAGTTAGCCTTAGGCATCCATTTGCCTCAAGGAGGAGGGCTGGTGAGGAAATTCAGTTTGCTAAAATATGCCAGGATTCTATTAGAAAGAAAGGTTCCTGAAAATTACTTTATCTCTCATTTTACATAGTGACACCTAGTCTAGTCTCTAGCGCTCAGAGTTTCTCCCTTAGTTTAGTCTGGTTGTCACTTGCCTTGAGGACTGCTAGCTAGTGGGAGTATCATGCTAACATGGAAGGGGTGTTGTGTAGAGAAAGAAAACTTGAAATCCTGACCTCTGTCTGATGGAATGTGTCCAGATGTGTGTCTCAGACAACACTGTGCTAGTTAAGTACAGAGCGAGTTATGGTCACTGCGCTGGTATCATCTTATTACCTGTAGCTGATAAGACGTAAAATAGACTGTCCTAATAAAGCAAAATGTAAATACCAGCTGCTATCAATTTGAATCACTTGCCAGAATTTATTGCTTCTGTGGGGAAAATGGCCTGCAGTTGAGGACTCAGTACTAGGGGAACTATAAAGAGATTTTAAGGACTGAGCAGATCTAGAACCAAGAATCATACTACTGCCTAATATTGGCTGGATGTTGTCCTCCAAAAATTCATGTCCACCATGCAGCTCAGAATGTGACTTTATTTGAAAACTGGAAGCTTTTCATATGTTATTATTTAACATAAAATCATACTAGTTTTACTCGATTTCATTCCCTAATCTAATGACTAGTGTCTGTATAAATGCTACCAGTGTGTGAAGACAGAGAAACACACACAAGACTGCTTCCAAGGAATGGGTTATTTGGCACATAGAATAAGTCCCTAAAAAGACGCTCATAGAAATGAGTTTGGGGAAATTGCAAAACTATGTTCTTTTCTAGCTAAAACTTCGCACTGTTGTATCTGCATCAAAATATAAAAGGAGAAAATGTTTTATAAAAATGATGTATCTATTTTGTAAAGTATTCCCTATAATCTGTTTAAAGTTATGATAAGGAATACTTTAGCTGAAATATGATGTATGATACCAGAAGCCAATTGAGTGGCCAGAGAATGCCTCATTTATCTAGGTAGGAGCCCAAATAATATAAAAGATAACTGAGAATAACCCAAAATTACTAATGAGAGTGAGACTGCAACCCTAAGGGGAGGAGTGACACTTGGAATTGGAGAGCCGAAGTATCTAGTTATAAGGTGCATCAAGCTTTTCCGATTTGAGGAAAATACCTCGTAGCAGCTCAGGAAAGTAGGTGGCTTTGTGCCCATTTCACCTAGAATCCCTCAGAGGAGACCTCGCGGACCAGCTGTTCACTCCGAGACACCCCATGAAGATACTCCTCTCCTTTCTCCCTGAATAATTTTATTTTACATAGTTGCTGTTTTCTGCAACATACATACAGGTATATATGGCAGGGTGGAAAAGTGGTATGAGTATCTTTTAAGAAAAATGCCTCTTTCCTTTTAAAAAAAAATACTCATTGGAGTAAAAGCATTTGTCACACAGGAAATTACTAAGTAGATTAGTTAAAGGTTGTTACAATAGAAGCCTAGCACGGAAATCATGAATGGAATGACTCTGATTCCACACTCAGGTCCACAGAGAACACACACTGCTTGATAGACTACATTTATTCAATAACTTCCTTAAAGAGCACCGCCAAATCTTTGGATAGTTAACACCCACTTCCTGGCCCATTTCCTTTCAAAGCATACTAGCTAATGGTTCAATGAGTCACCATAGACTTATTGAAATAAATATCACTGTGGCCAGCTGCCAGCTTGACAGAAACTCTGTCATCTATTCCAGTTAAAAACCAAAGAGAATTGCATTTATCCCAGACTATATCAAAGGACAAAAAAACAAAAACAGCGAAAAAGAAAATATTTGATGCGTTTTTATTAGTGGAGCTAGGTGGAGTTACCCCATGCATTTTGAGACTTAATTATGATAGAGACCATCATCTCTGATTTTCCTCTGATTGTAAAATAATACAACAAGCCACAAAAGTGGATCGATGCCTACTGTTTCTAACCTCTTATTTGCTAACTGGTATCTGAATGTAGCATGGCATTTCATTTTCATATGATTTATTAAGTCTATTTCTAAATAAAGATATACCCGTTAATTTCAAACATTAGTGAGTAAAAAGAATTAGAAGTAAAAAATATACTTTCTATGTTAGTAAACCAAACTTACTCAAATATTTTTTCTTGTTGCTTTGTGTTAAGGATTTTTACTGTAAACATCAACTATTTTATAGTATTAGAATACATCAGTGCTCTCTGGGTCATTGATATTGGCGAAGCTTGCTGTCTTTGCATTTTTGCAATTTCACAGATCACCCTAATGGGCTGATGGGTGTTTCTTTTGTCTCCAAACACAGTCATCTCTCCAGAGCAATATTCTGTGTTGATTTGGTTAGTATTTCTGCCTTTTCATCGTCTGTAGCTGGCTACTTCTTTATGGACCAGTCTCTGGGCTTTGCTTGTATTGCATCCCAGATTCCATTTTAATTTGACTCTTCAGTTTGCAAAATCACTGCCCAATATACAGATTACGATCTAAGAAAGCACACAAAGGCAATGAAAACAGAAGAGATTGCACAAATTATTACTATAGAAAAATAAGTCCTTCTGCCCTCTGTGATGTAAAGAATTTTTTCCTCTCTTAGATTTCTGTTGCCACAGTTTTACTATTTTTTAATTTATTAGATAGATACAGAGACAGATAGTCTTATCTTCCACAGTAAATTTGAGTTCCCTTAAAGACAGAAACAAATACTTAAAATTCATTGTAATATAGTGCCTTTTCAGTTCTGATATCATACCTTAACTCATTGTCTGAGATCTGTGAAATATATATGCTTTGAGACAAGTCTTGGAAAATTATGTGGATTCACAAAATAAAATTTAGTAAATTAATCATTGAATCTGATTAAATAAGCACTAAAAACAAAATACCAACAAAAATAGTGCAATATAATATACTAAAAATAATTCCTATAAAATAATGCTTAGAAAGAGAATTAAAATATGTGGCTCACTTTTTCTAAAATCTCGTCTTCCTCCTAAGAGCAGCTACTGTTACTTTATTTCATTATACATTTTTATTCTTCTTTTTCTCTTTCATATCACTAGTAGTTTGCTTATACTAATGTCTTAATTTTTGAACTTCAATTATTTAAAATTGATTTATTGCCAATAGTTGGTTTGCTAACTTGTCATAGAAATAGTTTGTTGATTTATAACTGTTTTCTCATCCTTTTTATCTTAATATAAATTAGATCTGTATTTTCAGTTTCTCTGTTAAAACAACACACAGTATTTTAAGTCAAATTCATAACACTATTTCAAAAGTGAATCACAATAGCAAACCTGTGTTGGTGGTAGATAGTTGTACAGGACATAACATTCACCCTGTATATCCCTTAGACAATACCTGTATTAGGTTCATGGATTATGTCAGGAAAGTCTACATTTCCGAGCACACTTTGCAGAAAAGGTAGCTTATGTAGTTTGCAGTATGAATAGAAATAGGTTTGTGAGTTGTGCAGAAATATCTCATCTTTAAGGATGCTAACTCAGGTGGTAAATGTCTTTTCGCCTGTTCCTTTTCTCCTTCTGAACTTGGACATAAAGATGAGAGCTTGCATAGTGCCTTCTCTGAGTAGGTTAATGTTGAGGATGGAAAGAAGATGCTAAGCAAGGATAGTAGAACAGAGAGAGAGAGAGAGAGAGAGAGAGAGAGAACAAACTTGGAATCTTGGATTCTTGATAGCCTATGGAATTGTACTAACATATAACCACCTCTTTATGGACTTCTTTTAAAAGAGAGGAAAATGAACCTCTATTTTATTTATAATTCTGTTATTCAAATATTTAGTTATACCATCCACATCAATTTAAACTGATATGTTGGGGAAATAATATATATTAACATAAATCACCTGAATTTAATCTCAGAGAATGGGTGGAAGAGTGAAATAAAAGGACTTTAAAATTTGTGAAATTTTAAATTTACATTGGTTTGTTGAAATATAAATCTGAAGGCACAATTAATGACTTGATAATGCAACCCATGTAGATTAAACACAAGAGTATGGGTGAATAATATATTTCATTTGCTAAGTTATACACTGTCCCAGGTCTGCATGGCATTCATTCTGATGATAAAGCAGTAAGAATTGAAGCCAAAATCTTCATAATCATTGTAAGATTCTTGTTGATAACATTATTATGGTTATTCCTTTCACATTTCAAAGGAAATCAAAGCTAGTCCTCATCAAAACAGATCTGGCAACCCTTGATGAATTGTAGAAGTGTGTGTGTGTGTGTGTGTGTGCGCGCGCGCGCGTGCGTGCATGTGCACCTGTGTGTATGTTAGAGAAAGTTATGTGGATAACAAATCTATTATAAAAGAAATTCTAGACAGCATGTGGTCTATTCTATAGATAAAATAGTAACAGTAATAAGCATTAATAATTATACAAAGTTATGTTCAAGCTATTATATATGACTACAGATCATGAACTCTATTAAATCCTACAACCTCTCTTGCAGGTACCATCATTATTGTATGTGAGGAAATAAAGTCATAGCTCTACCTTGCCATTTGCCTAAGGTCAGGGAGCTAATAAACGGTGTTAGCAGGGCTCAGACATAGGCGATTTTTCTTCAGAGTAAGAACATTTAGCCACTTGTCTTCTTATATCAAATTGGCTTTTGTATATTAACAAATACATTTCAAGTTGAATTTAAAGAGTTGTTTTCTTAATAACCTTCCTGTAATCAATGAACTATGGCTTCTCAAGTTTCCCTCCTCCTATTTATTGTGTATACTTTAATTGGTTCATAGATCACACTTGAGACAGTTAAGATTGACTATGTCAACTTGATTAGATTAGGAGCCAGGCAGGGGACTGAGGGAGCACACTTCTGGCTGTGTCTGGTGAGTCATGGAGATGTAACCTAGGTACTGTGTCTGGTCTCTCACCCCACCCTCTCTGGCATTGTTCCCCTGCTCTGCTTCCCAGTCATAGTGAACTAAGCAGCTTTGTTCTCTTATGTCTTTCCTCCATGATGTTTCTGCCTTGGAACCAGCTAGCCAAGGACTGAATCCTCTTAAAATGTGAGCCAAGTTAAACCTCTCCTCCTTTAAATTGCTGGGGGTCAGATATTGTGTCCCAGCAATGGGAAAGCTGATTAACATAACTCTGTGTGCCAATAGCTATTTTTAGATTGTCTCACAAAGGCTATCAATTCCTTTAGGACTGAGGATAAGTTAACTATCACAAAGAATTAAATGGATCCTGGCCTGTAAAAGATCATATGTAATTATCTAATTAAATAAATTATATATTTTAATTCTGATTTCCCTTCCAGCTCTGCCCTCTATGCCTATTTGTTGAGACTTCCACAATATGTTTTCATTAATTCATTCTAGTCCTGTCATTTATTTTTTATTTTTTTTAATTTTTATTTTAAACCAAGAACATGTATTGGTACACTCTACATACAATGGTCACATTCATTACATTTATTCTGTACCTATACATGATGCATCTTGGTTCTCCCCCCTCCCCCACCCCTCTCCTCTGCTCCCTCCCTCCCTATTTACAGCAGGTTCATTCATCATTTTCCATATTTACCCTTTCCCCTCTCTTTCCCCTGTTGCCTTTCTGCTTTTCCCCTTCTCTCTTTCTAGTACTCCTCTCCTCTGCACACCATCCTCCTTTTATATAATATCTATTACACCTCTTTGTCCTTATTTACAGTTATGGTTTCTCATATCAGAGAAACAATTCAATGTGTGCTCATGAGTGTCTGATTTATTTCACTTAAGAGTATGTTCTCCAGGAACATCCATTTATATATGAATGACTCTAGTTTATCCTTTTTTATGGCAGTGTAGTACTCCATAGTGTAGAAAAACCACATTTTCTTTAGCCATTCGTTGGTTGTTGGACATTTAGGTTGTTTCCAAGACTTAGCTATTACAAATTGTGTTGCTATGAACATGGTGGTGCATACATCCTTGTGGTATGACGATTTTAATT
>PVJO010021739.1:0-29442 GCA_004026905.1 Hystrix cristata | reverse complement strand
GAAGAAAGCTTAGAGAGGTAACCTTTTAATCAGAGGAGCATCTGTGGATTGAAGAAGTTTGGCCAGGTAGAGCTGCAGTGGATGCAGATGACCTGAGAATAAACACTGATGTTTGCAGCTCACAAGTAGAAGGGTCTTGGTGAGCCACTTGCTTGTATTAAGGGTGAATCCTGAAAGAACCTGCCCCGGCATAGACCTATGCCTCACTTTTAATGCTATAAATCATTTATTGGATTAAGGTATTTTGGAATTACTACTTCCTTAGTTACCTGTCAGAAGAAAATATTCTGAGGAAAGATAGTATCATTCTATAATGCAAATACATGCATGAACTTTTATATACAATGTTTAACAACCAAATGTAACCAGGAGTGCAAGGACACAATGAAAAACAAAGGACAACAATATACAAGGGAAAGAAACACACAATGAATCCAGTTAGTGGAATTATTAGACACAAATTTTAAGTTAAAAAGATTAATATGTAGAAGTAAGTGAAATATAAGATTGAAATTCTAATCAAAGACTGAGATATATAAAAATAAATAAAAGTTCTAGACCTGAACAGTCAATAATTGAAGTTAAACTCAGTGAATGTATGTTTTAAAGCAGATTTGATTCAGCTAAATTTTCTTTGTACCATTAAGTTCCTTTCCTTTAGATTTCAGTTACATACATATTAGATTTTTCTGCCATATCATTACATCCATTACTGTCTTTTCTCTATTTTTGATGCACCCAGGTGTTCAAGTTCTGGTATTTTGTTTAGATCTGTGTTCTAGTTTACTCATTCTCTCTTCAACTATGCATAATACACTTAAGTATTTTCAATATTTGTTTTTAGTGGAAAAATCAATGATTCTGGAAGGAATGAGGAATAGTTACATGGGTAAATATGAGTGTAAATCTAAATAAATATTTATTGTACAGAATACTAATATAAGACAATGTCTAGTGAAACCACAGACAGTTATAATAAAGAGACTTAAACATAGAAGTCAGGAGAGATTCAGAAGAGTGTTAAATATTTCAAGGTCTTTACATTATGCAGGAATAGGTAAAAGTATTAATTCATGTGAGATTTTTGGTATATTACAGATACATCTTGTAGTTTTTAACACAGCCACTGAAACAATAGTGTTTAGAAAATGGAGAGAAGGGGTTGGGGATTTAGCTCAGTGGTAGAAAGCTTGCCTAGCAAGCACAAGGCCATGAGTTCGATCCCTTGCACAAAAAGAAAAAAAAATTAGAAATGGTATATTAAAAAATATTATTCTAGAAAAGAAATAATCTAAATAATTTACTATTATAAGTAATTTACCTGGAAAAAGAAATAATGTATAGAAACAAAGAAAACAGAACAATCCCCCACACACGAAAAATAAGCATATGTTAATAAGATGCAGTATTGTAAGGCAATATATTTTTATTACTAAGAACGTTTCAAAGTAATAAGGGAGAAGGCTGTTTTCTTTCTTTTCCTCTTTATTAAAAAATTGAATGCAGGTTTCTTTATTTCAAATACAAAGAGAGTCAATATCTGTACAGATTGACAATCTCACAGAAGGACTAGATGTTTATGTTTCTCGGGTCAAAGAGGTTCACATAAGAAGATCTGCAGCTTGTAGCTGCCATTCCGATAAAGCATTCTGTTTCAGGTTGAGATGAAGAGTCCCCTGGTCCCTGCGGTTCCTGGAGTCTCCTGTGCTTTGCTATTTCAACAGTGTCATCAACCAGAGCACTTGGGATCTTTTTGGAGATAACACTGTCCAGCACTAAGGGGAAGACAAAGATTATGTTCTTATGTTTTCATCTTTTGCTATTATTTTTGACCAAAGTAAAAGTTGTGCCTTTGTTAAAGGCTATATTTTTCATTTGAAATTAGTATCAATAGAATTGTAGATTCGTGTGTATTTGTAAGAAATAATATAGGGAGATCCCACATACCCGTTGCTCATTTTCTCCTAATGAAAACATCCTGCCAAACCAGAGTACAGTCTTATAACCATGATATCAACATTGATACATCAGTCTTGTTTCAGATTTCTTATTTTTCTTGCAATTGTTTGTGTATATTTAATTCTATGCTTTTTTTTTTTTTTTTAGATGGGGCCTTGCTGTGTAGTTCAGGCTGGCCTTGGACTCACGGCGATCTTCCTCCCTCAGCCTCCTGAGTGCTGGAATTGCAGGTGTGTGCCATGACGCCCAGCTTAATTCTATACAATTTTAACATATGGGTAGATTCACGTATCTAGCAACATAGCCATGAACTGTGTATATTTAATTGTCATTTATTTCTCATCTCGCACTGTGAAGTCAGGAATGTCATGATCTAGGTGTCAGTAGAGTCAGTGTCTGGTGATGATCATTTTCCTGGCCTATAGATGGCCATTTTCTTGCTGTATCCTTACACAGCAGAGAGAGTAAAAAGCCCTGATCACTCACATTTCATATAAGGGCACTAATCCCATCCCCAAGACCTCATCTAAACCTTATTACTATTTCCTGCAGGCTCAATTTTCAAATGCCACATTGAGGGGTAGGATTTCCAACACAGGAGTTTTGGAGGGACACAAACATGCAATCTGTAACAACAGTCGAAATACAAAACCCTTCTATACACAAAAGGAATCTTCAAATGGCCTTTTTTATAACCAAACATGTGCCTAGTTTAAGCAAATAATTTCCTGTATTCCTGGTCTAAAATTTTATTTCAAAATGTGATATAAATGGAATCATATCATAGGTAACATTTGGGAATTGGATTTGTTTTCTTTGAAGTTTCCTAGGTATTCCTCTAGGTTGTTGTGTGTATTATTGTGTTCCACGGTGTGTATATGTCACAGTTTGTATTACCAACAACCCATGGAAGGACATTGGCTGTTTCCAGTTGTTGCCTGTTATGAATAAAGGTAGTATAAACAGTCATGCTCATGTTGTATGTCAAAATATTTTTATTTCTCTGGGATAAATGTTGCTCAAGAGGGGAACCGCCGGGTCATATAGCAATTGCATGTTCAACCTCATGAGAAACTGTAATTCTGTTTTCTAGATTACCTGGACTATTTTATAGTATTACCAGCAATGCACAAATGATCCTGCTTCTTCACATCTTTGCCTGCTCTTTGAGTTGACACACTTTTTGTGTGGCCATTCTGATAGGTGCATAGTAACATCTCATTGTGGGTTTAATTTGTCTTGCTCTGATAGCTAGGCCATCTTTTTGTGGGCTTATTTGCCACCTCCTTGTACTCTTTAATGAAATGTATCTTTTCATCTTTTGTCAATTTTCTAATTAGTTTTTTTTTTAGCATTGAGTTTTGAGAATTCTTTATATATTCTAGATTTTATTCCTTTGTTGGATATGTGATTACAAATATTTTCTCCCAATATCTGGCTTGTCTTTTTATATTTTCACATGGGGTTTTTGAATAACAAGTTTTAATTTTAATGTGGTCCAATATATTGGATTTTCCTTTTATAAGTTGTGCTTTTGTTGTCAAGACCAAGAACTCTTTTCTAGTTCCAGATCCTGAAGATTTTCTCCTATATTTTATTTTTTAAAGTTTTTTGGTGCTGGGAATTGAACTCAGGGCCTTGTGCTTGCAAGGCAAGCACTCTAATCACTGAGCTAAATCCCCAGCCCTATTTTTTAAAGTTTTATAGTTTTATCTGTAAAGCTGACATCTGTAATACATTCTGAATTAATTTTTATATGAAAAGTACTGTTTCTATTCAGTTAAGGTTCTTCTTTAAAATATGCCAATATATATCTTTGATTTCCAAATATAAAATGATCATATATACATAATTAAAAGAAAAGCAATAACAAGAAAGTGCCATGTTTATACTTTGGTACTTCTATGATTTTGTTTTTGCTGTGCCAGTTACCAGATATCAGACATACTTAGTACTTAAATATTTACTACTTTCCTCTTATGGTTTAGATCTGGTATATTTCCACACAGCCTCATGTTTGGAAGGTGATTGGATCATGGAGCCACTATTCTCATCAACGGACTAGTCTACTGATGAGTTTATTTCTGATTTGCTGTTATGAGGTTGGGCCTTGTTAGAGATGTGTTATAGTTTGTATCTAAATGATCCCCCCAAAGCCTCATGCATTTATAGGTGGGGCTTTGGGGAGCTGGCTAGATCAGGGTGTTCCATACTGGGATTAAGGGTGTGTGGTACTAAATTAGCCCACTGATTGGAATCAGCATTGTTCTGGGTGTGGCTGAATGGATTCACTGAAGACAAAAGTCCCACCTGGGTGGGCGTGGCACCATCCAAAAGTTTTGTAGCCTGGGCGGGATGAAAGGAAAAGGTAAACTGCTGGCTGCCACTTCCTGCTTCCTGTCTGGCACACCACCCTGCCTTGGAACCAGCTAACTACAGAGTGAAAAGCATACAAACTATGAGTTGAAATAAGCCTTTCCTCCTTTAATTTGTGGCTGTCAATATGGTATTGTGTCTCAGCAATGCGAAAAGTAACTAAAACAAGGAGGGTCACTGGGGATGTGACCTAAAGGGTGTCTCTTCCTGTCCTGCTCCTCCCTTTGTTCTCTGCTTCCTGGCCACCACCATGCGAGCCGCTTCCCGTGCCCCCCCCCCCAGGCTGTTCCACCACGCCATTCCTGCTTTGAGCAGTGGACACAGACTGGAACTGTGAACAAAATAAGCCTCTCCTCCCTTAAATTTTGAGTGTAGTGTGTTGTGTCCTGGCATTGAGGAAAGTTACTAGACATTTACTTTCTAATATCTTCACTTTCTGTGAAGTTTAGCTCCAAGTCTCATTTTCACAAAGAAGCGCTCGCTAACCACCTCTGCTAAATAAATGAGGACACATTCGCTAATGTCTGTAGCATTCATTTGTGCAGACAGTGCTGTGTGCACTGGAGGCTAGTCTTTTTATAGCAATCTCCCCAACCACTGGTCCTTTGAACATTCCGTTCTTTGCAATACTCTCTCTAAGTCCTTTCCTGGTGGATCCCTCCATTTTCAGTTCATATGTCACTTTCATAAACTGGATTATGAGCCTTTATTTTAAAGTCTCATAGAACTCGTATTTAGTAGTTACTAATTACAATTTATTTGTGTGATTATCTGAGTTTTGCCTTTCCCACTAGACTCTAACTATGTGAGGGTGGGGTAGAGTTATTTGGTTTTGGTCACATTTGTATTCTGTATTTATAGCACAATGCTTGGGAAATAATTGAAGTTTCCTCAATAAGTATTTTTTGAAAAAAATGCATGGATTTTTGGTTTATAAATTTCTAAAGACAAAAATTGTGATTTACAATTCAACTTCGTAGAATCTAGATGATAAGAAATATTTAATAATCGATTTCTGTGAGAGAGAGCTGAATACTCACTTTATCTATGCAAAAAAAAAGTGTTTACGAGAACAGCAGAATTTACTCAAATAATTTATACTGGGGCAGAGGGCAAAGTGGCACACAAAACATGTCCTGAAATACTCACATGATTAGCATTAGAGAGATATAATGATGCAAACAATCACAGTAATTACTTATATAATTTAATTCCTTTTGATTGTAGCATCATTGCCAACATGGCCTTCTATTATGTTCCCTTTACAATAAAATAAAATGCACTAAGCAGTGTAAGGATAGCCAGGTAAAGGAGGCTAGTAGTGGCCGGATTTCTACTAGAGCCCTTTATAAAGACTGAATAAAATGTTGCTGGCCTATTTATGAGATAAAAATATGCATTATTTTGTTGGCCTATTTTCCCTCTTGCACTCTCCTGGGAGCCCTGCTGAACTGTGGCACCTTTTTAGCTTCCCCCAGTAGCCACTTTACCATCAGCTTCCCTGGAGCGCATGGATCTCCCTCCTGAGCAGGCCAGCTAAGAGTGCATGTGGAGGATTTTCCGTTCTTAGCTGAACCTGGTTGCTTTGGCCCAAGGGCCTAATCCAGTGTTATAAACACTGATTGAATGAGGTGGGTCATTTCCATCGCCAGGGTCTGGGGAAGTGGAGGCACCACTCGTGGGAATGACATTTGCAGACTCAGGGAGACAATTTACTGTTGCTTAATTCCCTTCTTTTGCAAATACCAGCAGAGAACACTGGAGAAATCGGACACAGTTTGAATACTATTCAAACAGGTCAGATGTGGGGGCTGAAGTGTCTCATTAAAACTTTCTGTTTTCCTGTTGAATATCTATATGCTGGATATTCAAAGCCATGACAGAGGCACTGCATGTCTCCTGTCTTAGCATCTAATAGTCCTTGCCAGACAGAATGAAAAAGTTGATTACACACAGATTTGCCAACATTTCTTGACAGAAAAGAGCAAAAAGAATCCTCATGAACAAATGAAATGTCAGTCAGAGCTCAAACATATTAAAAGAAGATGTGCTATATTATTTCTTAGATTAGAGATTAACTGGTTTCTAATTAATGCCTAAAATGTGTAATATGTTAGCATGACTCATTTTATGAGTCAAGAATATTCTTTACTCTGATTTCATTGCTGTTGTTATTTTTTCCCCTCAAGTCCATACTTTCTGTTAAAGTTGGAATTACCAGGCAACCTGGAGAGGTGCTTTCTGGGAAGCCACAGCTCTGGGAATTGAAAGAAGGGCAGAGCTCAGAATTTCTTTCCTTCCTCAATGAATATAGGCTCAAAGCATTAAAGCAGGGTAAGATTTGAAAGGGGAAAAATGAGCTTGAGCTACTCAAATCTTGACAGTCCTCGACCCCCACCATCCTCTGAGCTCCCATTTGCCTCATGGGTTTTGTTTTTTTTTTCCCCCCAAAGAAATTGAGTTCTGTGGCAGTGTGGGCGGGAGGCAGGGAGGAGAAGGAGGATTTTAGAATTAAATAAGATTTTGAAATGGGTTTGCAGATTTTCACGGCAGGGACTGTGTCATTGGATATCACTGGGATCAGTGCAGGCTCCTTCACAGGCTCACTCCTTCCTCTTTTTTCTACAGTAGCTCTTTTAGCGGGCTGCATGGGGGCAGATCTTTCTGTCTTCACTCATTAGCTTTCAGGGCGATGAAGGAGAGACACGCCCCAGTTCCTCGCTCTTGATGTGGGGAGGACTTATGACGCTGTCATCCAGAGACCTTCATATGGCTGCCAAAGTCTTCTTTAGAGCTCAGTGTTGCGTTATGGAAAATCTAGAGCCTTGTTCCAGAAAAATGCAGCTCAAGGTGGGCACATTGCCATCCTTAGGGAGCTGGTTAGTTATGTAGACTTTCCACCCCAGGTCTGCCGAGTCAGATCTTGCCTTTTTCACAAGATCTCTTAGTGATTTATATGCACAGTGAATTAGGGAAAAAAAAAAAAAAACTTTACAGATCAAACCCCTTATTTTATGTCTTTGGAAACCGTGGCACTGATCTGGGGAGTTATTAGTCTGTGCCATACAACTACAAATCACAGCCCCATCTCTGCTTTCCCTCGGAAATCACTCTTCCTCCCTATGACACTGTGTCTCTTGAACCTCGAGTTATTTGTGTGTTCACTAGCGAGAAAGCTAAAGGCTCTTTTCCTCATAAACAGAAATTGTATTTGGGTTCCTGTGGTTTGATGTAACTTGTATAAAACACCCAGCACAGTGATTACGTTTGCAGTAAATGCACAACTAATGCTATTACAGTATTAACACTGTCACCAGGACTAACTGTTATTACTGTTAGTGCTGTGTGTGCGGTAAGAGCAAGAGAAAGTGGCGAAAGTTTCTACATTGAGTTTCTACATTGAGGTCAGAGCTGTCCTGGGAGCTCACAGTCCAGACTGGGAGATGAGAGGGCAGCTATGGTGGGCGTGGGCTTAAGTTTACTTAGATTCCAGCCAGAAGGTGGGAGATGGTTAGCTGAAAATGGTCACCAGGGCCTCCCAGCTCCTGTAGCCTACCTCTACCTGCTTTCCTCGCGCTGGCAAAGGAATAAGATAAGGAGTGCTTTAAGACGTTTTGTGTCATGGGGTAAATTTCCAGAGTCTCCTAATTGCACAGCCAATCATTAAAAAAAAAAGAGTGCCAACTCACTTCCTTGTATCATCAGTCTCTCTTCATCCTTTTCCTCTTCCCTCCTTCTCTTCCGGTTTCTTCCCCCAATACTTTTGCTGAGCACTTATTCCATGCTAAGTGTCATAATCAGTACTGGCGAAACAGATAACGCTCAATCTCTGGCCTCTGAAAGATCTTCTCATAGCAAGGCAAACACACACACGCGCAGCTATCACGGGACAGGAGCCGCAGGACACCAGGCTGGGGCGTGGCGAGGCACAAGGGGAGGTCGGATTAAAGCAACACACAGTCCACCTGTGACCGAGGCGCGCGGGGGCGCTGTCTGTTCGTGCTGTTTCCTCCTTTCTCGCGGTAGGCGATGGGGACGTCCCACTGCGGGAGCAATACAGTCTTGTGCGGGATTGGTCACTGCACGAACAGCATGTGCATCTGTGGTCCTGTAAGAATTTAGAGGAGGGAAAAATGCCACTTGTCTATTGGTGTCAGAGCCGCCATAACGTCATAGCACAGCACATAATAACTCACTGCTTGCGGTTTGTCCTGATGCTGGTATGACAAGCCTCAGGCATTGCCAGCTGTGTGGAAGGACACCACATACAATGATGTGCAGTGCGGGATACTCGATGATGAAAATAAATGTCAGTGTTACCGCTTTCTGTAGTTATTACACTATTCTCTACTTTCAATTGTTATTTTAGACTGTACTCCTACTTGTTAAAAGTGTTTACTGTGAAATAGTCTGCTGTGTTGCAACAGCCGTGTTGGTTGACTGCATCAAGAGGCTACCTTGAGTGACTGACCAATAACATCTAGAACTGTGTAAGTAAGCCACAGTGTCTGTACAACAAAACAAACTTAACAATGTTTCTCAACGATGTATCCACATAGTTGGGGGACACAGGACTTTATTTGAGTCAGGGCTTGCAGACCAAGCAGCGTTGGGTTGAAGAAAGGTCTTTGTTAGTAGAAATAATGGTAGAGACAAAGATAGTGAATGAAAGAGAAGTTTTTCGGAGAGTATGTGACGGATTCGCTAAGTCGTGAGACATACAGAGGGAATAGTGAGGGGTGGCACTCAAAATGTAGACTGAGTTTTGATTTTGAAGGGCTTTGAATATCCTGCTGAAGATCTAGCCTCTGTCCACTCCACTGAAAATTTTAAGTAGTGGGATAAAATAAACAGATCTGAGTTTTAGGTCCATATCTCTGGCATTTTGGTTAGTAGGAGAAATTAGATGTGGAAGACCAGTTTATGATGCTATACCTGTTCAGGCAAGAATATTCATCCCTTAGACCAGAATAAGTATAGAAGAGACGGTTAGCTCAGGTTACAAAACCTCTTCTATTTTCTATGTCTCCATGTAGAAGGCAGAGAATGAGCTGCTCAGTCCGAGAGCTTGATTTGGGGCTTAGCAAAGTCACCTGCAGTAGTCTCCTTTGTTCACACATAGTTAAAATCAAGGAAAACTGTAACGAGAAGGACCTAAAGTGTATTCCTAGTTATACTTGCAAGTTCACCTCTATGTGTCTTTGGTGCTTTTCTACTTAGATTGTAAGTGGGGTCCAATTTGTATGATTAAACCAAACCCCTTACCTGGAAACCTATGTCAGGGCTACACCAATTGTCATGTCCTTGTTCATGGCCTTTTCATCTTGCAGGTGAGTTAGATTTGCATTCAACCTTTAAGAACCACAGGGCCATACACGGACTTCCTTGTCAGAAGTTGACTACCTTCTCTCCTTTAGATACTTCCACTTCTGCACCTGGGATGCCAGATCCGAGGCTACTAAGTGGGATTAGTGGCAAAATGAACATTTCTATGGTAGAAAATGCTGAAGTTAGTAACTTCAGGGTCAGATTTAACCTAATTTTGGGGGGGTTGGTATAAATTATGTCTGACCAGGTGGTGGTAGGAACTTGATGTGTACAATCCCTTTCCTGTGGAAGAGAGAACGGGAAGAGTCCTGTCTGAGCCATGTCCGTAAGTCCCAGCACCGTCACTCTACTAACTACATACAGAGTAGGCTTTACTTGAAAGGGTTGAACTACTGTTACATCTTGTTCTTAAATCACAGGGTTTAAATAGCAGTGCCTTATTTAATTAGGGCCTGAGTAAGACTTCAGCTTTGAGACAGAACAAGATCTGAAATGGATCCTTTCATGTCTGAAATGCATGTTATCAAGTAAAAGTCCTATCTGTGAATACTAAGCAAAGGTAGGTCAATCAGAATTAGATTGACATCTGAATTACAGGATTTAAGAAAGGACTTTTTAGAACTATACAGAAAACTAATCTATCGCTAATAAGATATTTCCAAGTTGAAGACTTACTGGGGCTAATTTAATATATAGTTAAGGTTTCTGTTTTAAAAATAGTTTGAGAGTAGAATGTTTGTTTTCTATATAGCATTATCATATCTCCCTTAAACACGTATAGGGAAGTATTGCACAGCAGGCAGGAATATAGTCTTTGAAAGCAGACAAATGCCTTTTGGAACATTCACCAGCTATCCAATCTTGAGCATTTTAGTTCTCCATTCTAAACGGCCATTTCTCACCTTGAGAACTGGAAGACACAGACAACTAGAGAGCTGTATGGACTAAATGAGGCAACGTATGGTAAGCGTCTGTCCACTACAGGTGCACACCTTTTCTTTGCACTCTTCCCCCACAGAACAAAATGTGCTTTCCTTTAGGATTGTCAAGCAAATATTATCGATCACTTATCAGCAAAGATTGGGTTAAAATTTTAATTTTAAATGAAGATGTAGTAAAATTGAATCTGTTTGGAGTGCACAGTTCCATCAATATGACCACTGCTATCCATCATTATGACCATAAAGTGCAGAACTATTACCTCTCCCCCCAAAACTCCCTGGACTCTTCTATGCTACCCCTGGCCCCAATTCTTGGCAAATGTTCATATGTCCTCGTTGATGCAGATTTGTCTTTCTGAGCGTGTTATATAAATGGAACTATGTACTGTATAAACTTGTGAGACTAGCTTCTTTCACTCCACATAACACCTCTGAGATTCATCCAGTTCGTGCTTCTTTTCTATTGTTGACTAGCATCCTATTGTATGAAAGTGTCAATTTTCCATTCATATATTCAAAGACACTGAGGTTGCTTCCAGATTGGGGAATTATAAACAGACCTGCTATAAATATTTGGCGTATAGGTTTTTGTGTGAAGATAATTTTTCTTATCTTGAAGGCAAAATATCCAAGAGTAGGATTTTTGAGTCATGTGGTAAATATATGTTTAGCTTTAAAAAACTGAAAAATAGCTGGCTTATATTATTTCGTATTTCTACTAGAGATGTATGAGAGTTCTAGCTGCCCTGTGTCCTTACTAGCATTGGCATTATCAGAGTGTTTAATTTTAGCCAACTAATTGGGGTGTAGTGATATCTCATGTAGTTTTAATTTACATTTTCCTAATGGCTAGTGATGTTGATCATCTTTTCATGTGTTTATTATGTATTACTATAAAACCTCCTTTTAGGTCAAGTGTCTGTTCAAATTTTTGAGCTCAGTTTTAAGTTAAATTGTTTGTTTTTTGCTGTTGAATTGTGCTACCCGTAGATCAATTTGGTAATTAACATCCTTACTGCATTGAATCTTCCAATCCAAGAACCCCGCATGGAGCACAGTTTCCTTAGCTCTTCTTCGGTTTCTATTGTCCGTGTATTCTCATCTTCAGTGTAGAGATACAGTATAGTTTTGTTGGATTTATATTTAACCACTTTGTCATTTTTAAAAAGCGATTTTATCCAGTGTTTCTTTCAAATTTGTTTCAAATTGTTCATTGCCACTGTATAGAAAAACAATTAAAATTATGTGTTGACTTTGCTAAACTCACTTTTCTAGGAGCACTTTTGTAGATTTCTTTGGGTTTTCCTACATAGTGAGTTATGTCATCTGTGAATAGGGATGGTTTTATTTCTTTTCCTATTTCTCCTGAAGTGTTCTCTATTCAAAGTCAGTCCTCATTCCTGGTTTTATGCTACTGTGTATCCACAATGAGGGAGAGAGGAGAAAAAAGGTGAGACTTCCTGTCAATTTATTGGTACTTCAAATTTTTTTCTTCTTCCTTGACCCTTCTGTTATTATGTGCTATTTAGAGTCTTCAAAGAGATGCTACATACATTCTGTACAGATGTTAGGATTACATTCCCCTGGAGAGACAATGTAGATTTCAGCTGCCCATCTAACCTCAAACCAGAACCAGCAACTGGATTTTGGGTGCCCTTCGCTGTATTTAGGGTATATTTGTGTGTCCTGTGCATGCTTTCTTTTCCATCCTTTATCCTTCAGCTCATTTTCTGACCTTAATCCTAGAATGTCAGCCAGCATTGTGTGCCAGAGGAAGGGAGGAAAATCAGGTGGATATTCTATACTCGGATTTGGCTTTCTTAGCACTGTGCTGTAAGAAATTGAGCTAAATTAATCTGGACACAGAGCAAGAGAAAACTTTAACTGGGTTTATGTTCAGATTATTTCAAATTAGTGAGTTAATGAGCCCCTGAAGCCACAGAAATTATTTGGATCAATTTACAACACAGGAAATCAATGGAAGCTCTCTTGGGTTGGCCAGTGTGGTTATTGGTAACTCTGCCACCTTCGCATCCTGAGACGCTGATGCATGTGTTGCTAGTGGGGTGATGGGCTGGGGTGATGATGGGTTGCAGTGAGGGGTGACAAGGGGAGCCAGTCGATGGAAAGAAAGAAACAGACTAACTGGTGAGGTGAAGCTCCAGAGAGCTTTTTTTTCCCCCTTTTATGTGGATTCGACTGGTTAGCTTGGGTTTTGTCTCTTGCTTTGGAGTCCTCTTGTGAACTCTGGCTCTCTGAAAATACCTTTCAGTGGTGGTCTGGCTAGTGAGGTTAAACTGCTCTGACTCCTGGAAAACAGCTTTATAGCTCCCTGCTGTTTCAGAATGAACTTTGGAGGGAAAGTCACACCCCCCCCCCCCCCCCCCCGCTTTAAGTTGCTCTTCTTCATCGCACTGCATTTGAGCCAGAGACTCAGACAACAGCCCTCAGTAGGGCCCCTTTCAGTACTTCATTCTCACACTCCTGCACCCTGCGGCTCTGCCAGCCGGTCTGCAACATCGCCATCTGGTGGCCCCAAAATGATATGGCTGGGGAAAAAATAAAACATGTTTTCTTATTTTGTTTTTCCTCCTTCTTTCAAGCCATTTCTTCCACTTTTTTCAGTTCATTTAGCATCCCAATGAACTTTGACTGATTTGAGCACCATTTTACGCCTCTGCCCAAGCCATTTCTGTCTTCCTGGATGTACATGCCCCGAGGTGTCTGAGGTCAAGAAGGCCGGCAGAGGGACGGGGAAAGCAACAGGGCTTCTGATAAGAAATTCTAAGAATTAAAGAGAAAATGTTGCTACTGAGATGCATGTGATCTGAATGTGGCTGTAGTGTTTCCTTCTTAGCTTGTACAACTTTGGGAGTTTTTGGCCTCCTTACCGCAGGTAACATGTTCAAACTGGGAGATCCTTTTCTTTTATGGTTCCCTGTTTTTTTTCTTTCATGGTTCCCTGTTTTGGGATCATTGAAAGGGAATGATTTGCACACTGAAATCCCTTCTGCTTGGCCCCTCTCCTCTGAGGCCTGCCCTTGCCTTACTTATCTCTGAAAACTTTGTTTCCAGGTTATTCGTCCTACCCCCAAACAAATTTAGGGAGTTTTTCCATTCTCTGAAATTTTGGGTATTCTAGTTGAAAATGTCCAAATGAGTGCGAGCTGCTTCAGTAATCCTGATGGGAGCATGAGCTTGTAAGGAACGTGGATCTGTGCTGTGTTTTTATTTCACTGCTGTTGGCATCTCATCTCCCTTTCCTGAATTATTCACCTTGAGAATTCCTCTTTCTTTTCTCTTTTCCAGTTTCTTCTTAATGCGATACTTATATATGTGCATCTTCATATGAGGCTACATTTATGTACTCGGTGTGTGTGTGGGTATATGCGTGTATGCTGTGTATGTATGTGTCAGTATGAGTATTGTGTGTTCTCTTTATTAAACTTAAATTCCTAGATAAATAATTGGGAAAAGCTTATTTGCCTTTCAAGAGTGACTGCTCCTTAATGATTTCTAAGTGTGCCTTCCGGTTGTGTCTCCTCTCGCGGAACTTCGTCAGGAGCACTAACTGCAGGCCGTGGACACTGGACAGCAAGAGCGTGGGCCGTGCCGCCGAGCTTCAACCTGTCATCCTGCGTCCCGTGCTATCTGCCAAGTTCAAGCTATGTGAGAGCTGTCGTAAAAGCCAGCTAAGTGCTTAAAAATTAGTACATTGTTTTAAGGCTAACACAGCAGCACCTTCACCCCAAACAATGAAATGAGACTGATTATGGGGCGACAGGAAAGAGACAGGGAAGATGAAACGGTACTCAATTTTCTACATGCCAAATGGCCATCTTCTCAAGAGCTGAGAGTGGAAATGATTTACAACGCAGGAATTCAGAAATGTTTAAAGACAAAGGACTAAGGCTTTTCATATTTCAGAACAAGTTTTTTCTATTTTGGAAATTGCAGATTAGTTCGCTCAACAACATGCAAAGCCTAATGATCGGTTGCAACCCAAGTGCAAATTAAAATCGCAGACCTTCACGTCAGGCAAGCTCATGAAGAATCTGTAATTATCTAGACCGTCAACAATAGTTCCACAAAGAATACAGAAGTTAAAAAATTAAATTCCCTGACTCCAAAATTGATGTCACAGATCCTATGTGACAAAATTTAAAAGTTTAGCTTTTTTCATAAATGAGTTACTTACATCTACACTCAGTCTACCTGAATGAATATTAATTTGCTATGCAATTATCTTATTAAGCTTTCCCTTCTGATTTTTCAAAACCACATTAAAAATAGAAAATTTGACAGTGGAAATTCTATTTTAGGCAAACAAATTGACAACACTGGGAAATTATTGATAATAATTTAGGGAGAAGTTTTCAACATGCACACACATAAAGAAATGAAACTAAGAAGTAAAAGTTTCAGTGGTCTGGGTCATTTTGTATAGGAAAAAACTGGTCTCACAAATCACGGTGCCTCTAAGGATTCTACTTCATTACAAGACTCCATAAAATATTAACTAAGCCCCAGAATCCAGATCATGTTCTTCAGCCTGTTTAAAAGACAACAGATATGTATGATATATTTCAGAAACACTTCCATAACAAAATGGTTGAAAACATTAAAAATACTTAAAAATGAAACCCTGTATGCTCTAGATATTAGACATAGCACTCATACTTTTCTGGTAGCAACACGGACCTGCTGAAGAGCCACAGTCACAGATAGGCCAGTAGGAAAAAAAAAAAAAGCCTTACAGTAGCATGAACTTCCTGAAGAAATATGAATGTGAAGGGAACTGAAGGTTGGGAAAGAATATGATTTTTCAAGTGGTTGGGTCAAGGTACAGAATCTGAGATGAAAATGATGTGATGGGAAGGAAGGATGGTAGAAGAAGATAAATGAAAAATAAATCTTATATATTCATGTATCAATAGTCATTAATAAATATTTATCAAGTATCCGATAGCAACCACAGAAACAAACACTGGACTCTGGTCTCGGAGATAATTCCACTACACAGTGTCACAGTTAAATTCTCGAAAAAGTATTTCATTTTGAGGAAAATCAACTCAAAGTACAAACAAAAATAGCAATCTGAAATGGAGGGTAGATGATTGAGATGATTTTGAGACTCTTGCTATGCAAATTATGGCATATGGATCATTAATATAAGAGCTTGTTAAGAATTCAGTGTCAGGAATTATTACTATATGGCCTGTCAGTCACACAGGCCTTATTCCCAGGAGGGCTCTGAGCTCAGTTTCCTGCAGTGTCGTTGCCATCTTGAAACTTTTAATTTTTGAACACTGGGCCTTGAGTTTTAAGTTTGCACAGAACTCCACACATTATGTCATTTTTCCTATGTAGATTCGTCGGCTTCACCTATTGAATAAGGATTTGCATACTAGCCAGATTCTCTGGTTTGCTGGTACTTTCCATTTTAAGAAACATTATTTTCTACCATAAAATGTGCTAAGTAGCATTTTTTTCTTGCATCATGTGTGCCCTTCGCATATTTTATTGTTTATTCTCCTGCCTTAAAATAGCAGAGGATTCATTTATATAATTATATGCTAGTCAGCTTCCTGTTAGTATGACAAATACCTTGAGATAAATCAACATAATAAGAGAAAGGGATTATTTTGGCTTGCAGTTTTGAGGCTTCAGCCCATGACTGAGAAAACCCATTGCTTTCAGCCCTCGGTGGAAGGACAGTGCCTCAGCTGAGGATTGTGAGGTGAAGTTGTTCACTGTGGGGCAAGAGGTGAAGAGAGAGAGGAGAGGGACGATCCGAGGGCCAGCTCTGTTCTTGAAGGGCACACACACAGTGACCAGAAGAATGTCCATTAGGTCCCACTCTTCAAGGGTCTACCGCCTCCAGCAGCAGTAAAATGAGGACCAAGTGTTTTATACCTGAGCTTTTGAGGGGGACATTCAACCTCCAAACTACAGCAATTTCTCCTGACAAATAGTTTCAGTTGTTGGTGTCAGCAGCTGAGAAATATGTATGGTCCTTCAAGAGACAAAGGATAGAAAACATTTTCACTTCAAAATGCAAATAATGGTGTGAAGTCAGATGGAGCAGTTGAAATGAGGGTGGGAGGAAGAAGAAATGAAAGGAAATTAATGAAAGAAGGGAAAATAAAAGATAGGAAAGAGATAGTGGAAGAAAAAGATGACTCTTTTCTTTCTTTTCTTTCCCTCTTTCTTTCTTTCTTTCTTTCTTTTTTCTCTTTCTTTTTTGTTTTTTTTGAGACAGGGTCTCACTATGTAGCCCAGGCTTGTCTCAAACTTTCATCGATCCTCCTGCCTCAGCCTCCCAAATGCTGGGATTACAGGCGTGTGCCACCATGCCAGGCAAAAAGATGGTTTTATAATTAATAACTTGGAGGGTTGGGCATGTAGCTCCATGACAGAGCACTTGTCTAGCATGTGCAAGGCCTTGGGTTCCATTCCCAGTATACTCTCCCACTCCCGGAAAAAAAGAGAAAAAGAAGAAAGAAAGAAGAAAAGAAGAAGGGAAGAAAGGAAGATAGACTTGTTTGGTCTTGAGCTTGTCTTGAGTTCTTGGTGTGGTGCTTCTAAAACTCTCAGAATTTCCTAAACGATAAACTTGTCTTTATGATACCTGAGCTTCTGGGGTCATCCCAAAGTTTATGATAATAAAATGACACACAGTGACCCAACGATAGCTTTACGATGGTCACCAGAAAGGCTGATCATGTGGTTGGAGGGTTCCTCATGTGATTTGAGCCATCGTTATCCCGGGGGAAGAGAACAGGGTTGGAAATAGGATTAGTTTACATGGCTAATGTTTTAATCAATCATGGCTATGTAATGAAATCCCAATAAAAACTGGCAATGCTCAGCGGAGCTTTCCGACTGTGCACATAGTGATGTGACAAAAGGGCGACGCAGCCCGATTCCATAAGGAGTGCACGTGGAGGCTGTGCCTTTGGGGCCTCCAGCCTTCACCTCATGTGTCTCTGCCTTAGCCAGTTTCTAAGTCGTCTCTTCGTAATCAAAATGTGATAAGCGTAGCATTTCCTTGTGTTCTGTTTGCTCCATTGAGGGAATTGTGGGAATTTGGGATGCTGTAGTCCATTGTTCAGAGTGTAGGGGACCTGGAGACCTTGAGAGTGTGACTGGCCATCTAAAATGGTGGCAACGTCATTAGGAATTGTGCCTCCTAACTGGTGAGTGGCAAGACAGTTGTCAGAAGAGAGGTAAAGAGGTGAGTTCGAGATCCCCAAGGCCATCAAGACCGTCATCACCTAGTTGTAGGGAGCTTCAGCAGAGCCTCCTGAAGTCGCCAAGCCTGACCTCTGTCACGCAGCCCTGACGTTCTTGGCCAGCACAGGTCAGGAGAAACACAGTCTTTGGTCATTCTCAAAGAAATCACTGGACACTCATGAAGACAAGAGACTGAGGTGCAGGGGAGGGCAAGGAGATGCGGGCAGGCATCTGTCTTCTGAGGCACCACAAAAGGGGCTGACGCTGTCATGTGAGTCCTTGTTTCTCAAAATGGGGAAACTGCCAGCTTTCGGGATTACTTGAAAATCTTATGATAAGAGGTGTGGATTCTTCTCTAGAAAATGTTACATGCACATGGAATTTTGCTTATAATTGAATCAGGTTCCCAGATCTTCTGAAACCTGCTCGTGGCTGTTACGTAATTCCAGGTAAGAGCCCCAGTGATAGTCAGTAACATGGAGCCGTGAATTTAGAAGTGCCAAAGTTAAAAAAGCTACCGAATTGCTCCTTTGTTATTTAGACTTGCATACTGATGAATCTTATGACATTACTTAACTCTTCAACTTGTACCTTTCATAGATTTTGCGTAAATCAAATTTGACATAAAGCAGGTATCCAATAAATTCTAGTTGTTATCGTGATCCTCAAAATTCATTTTCCATAATATGTATGTGTCCTGGGGAAAATTTATTTTCTATTTTGCCTTTAAAATAAGTAAGTAAGTAAATAAATAAAGCATGATCTATTGGGCTTATTTATGTATATAGATGTATTCATTGTAAAATATAATAAAGGAAATGAAAATCGTATAAAATTTCATTATCTGGAGGAAGCTGGGGTAAGTTTTATAATCTGTTTTCAATCAACAGACATTTTCTGCATCAATAATATTGGTTTATATAATCATTTAAATGTTTATATAATACTCCACTTACATAACCCTGTAATTTAGAAACCAGCTTCCTGCCAGGGCATGTTGTTTTCAAGTTTTAATTGTTGTAAATAATTTGGCGATGAACCACGCAATTCATATGCCTTTGAAAAGATGTCTTTTATTTTTAGGAAAAATTGCTAAGAGCATTATATAGTCAAAGGATGTGTGCATTTTTTGAAGATGTTGCCACATGCACTTTTGCAAAGCTAAATCCAGTTGCGCCTCTAATGATGGGATAGGGAGGAAGCAGGTGGATTGTTAACTCCTGACGAGCAACACCTTACTTTGTGAATCTTCTCAATATTTGGCCAACAGATTGTTTTCAAAAAGCTCCTCTTTATGTGTGTCTCTTTGAATAACTAGTGTTTCTGGATCTTTAGCATTTATTATTTGAGATATATTACCTGTTTATATCTTATGCTCTTTTTTCTTTGAGAGGAATTTACTCTTGTTTTTGTCTTGTCTTTGACTTGGAAATTCAAATTTATTTATGATGAATTTTTTGGACATAGAAGTTAAAAAATTGATGTATTCTATAATAAAAAAAGTTAAATTAGCTCCTATATTTTATAGCAGTCTTACAAAAATATTTTTTGTTCAAAGAGAGCACTATTGAATATTAATTTAAGAAGCTGAAAATTGTGATGCACACTAATAACCTAATAATTTTAAAGGCCGGGAGTCTTGGTATGGAATATATTTGTTAATATTAAAATTCTTTCAAACATTGGCCTTATATTTGCCTAGAAGTCAGTCTACTACCAAAGAAAGAACAAAATCTTAAGTTAAAAGAACTAGTTTAAAATATTGGTGTATCATTTAGCAATTAAACAACCTATGGGGAATTGCCTGAGTGTCAAGTTTAGTAAATATGTCAAAGGCAAATTCATTCCCTAATCATAAGTTTTTTTCTGGCATATGTTAATTAATAAATATTCATTTCATATGCCCAATTTTTGTATTTTTGAGAATTTTACAACCATAATTTTTTCTTCCCCCCTTCGCTTGCTCCTTCCCTACTTTTGCTTTTCTTGTATGTTTCTAAAATCATATTACTTCTTAAATAGCCTGATTTAAAAAAAAAAACTTTGTGAAATTAATTTATACAAAAATAATTTGCCAAATATGCAGGCTTAAAAAACAGTAAAACAATAGAATGATTACATACACATAAAAATTAAATTGCCAGTATTTGAGGATCTGAATGTACTTCCTCATCTGTTTTCATCATCTCCTTTCACCGAAAGTGTTACAACATTATAGTCTTGGAACTTGTTTTATATTTCTCTTTTATATTTGTTTTGTGTTTCTTTGATTTTAAAATAGTTTACTCCTTGTGGATTTTTCTGAAGTTTGTAGAAGGGAAGTGATGCTGAATGTATTGTTCTCTAGTGGCTTTGTAGAAAATTAAATGTTGCTTTATGTTTCTCAGATTTAGCAGATAGTTGGAAATTCAGCATACTTATTTCCTGTGCAGGATTCCATTGTGTGAATATACTGAAGTTTATTTGTACATTTCCTTGATGCTTTTATCATTTTGTGTATGTCTTTTAGTGTGCACATGGCCAAATATGCCTAGAACTGGAAATTCCTGTATTCTAGGTGTTTTAGTTACTTTTCTCTCATTGTTGGGACAGAATACTCGACACCCAAAGTTAGGGGAAGAAAGGTTTATTAGCTCACAGTCTGCGGAGGTTTCAGTCTATAGTCCGCTGGGTTCAAGGCGGCGGGGCAGCGTGGCAGACCGGCAGCCCACCGGCAGCAAAGTAAAGTCAGCAAGATGCAAGGAATGTATGCAAATCAGCAATGCAAACAAGCAGCTAGTTAAGCTTCCTGTATCTATTATCTAGGCTACCTGCCCCCAGGGCAGCCCACACTCCCATCCCCCAATCTCAGGCTCACATCCTTGATCCCAGCAGAACCATGCCAAACCGATCAATGGATCAATTTAGTAATCACACACTCTAGATCCAGCTATCTCTTACCACATGAGGCTTTGGGGGGACATCTAGACACAAACCATAACACTAGGCAAAGTCAAATTGTCTTCCATAAATGACCACTCTGAAATCTGTGTATTACTATTTCATATTCTCCTTAGCACTTAAAATTATCAGACTTTCTAACTTTTGCCCATTTAGTGACTGTAAAATGCCATTGTATTGTTGTTTAAACTTACCTGTATTTCCTTATGTACAACATTGAACATGCTTTTTATATTTATGAATACATTTTCTTTTCTGTAAAATGCGGCTGTAAGCCCTTTAACAATTTTAATTCGGTTGTCTTTTTGTATTGATTTATAGTCATTCTTTACATATTCCTTGTGTTAATCCCATGTCCAGAACATGTCTGTAAATATCAGCTCCCCATTTTTGTTTGTCTATTTTCTTTAGCATGTCTTTTTAAACTGTACATCTTGTATACGATGAAATTTAGGGAGTCAGTTTCATTTTCTTCAAATGAAAGATTTATTGGTCTAAAGTCATTGATTTAAAATAATTCAGAACACGATTCTTCATCAATTGGAAATGCCAGTCTGGAATACACCAATTTTCCATATTTATGTAGTTGATTTCAGGTCTCGTTCTGTTCTGTTCTGTTTGTCTACTAATGTGCCACTGTGCAGTTTTACTGTGGTTTTTAAGTCATGGTATCTGTTGGGAAAAGTCCTCTTAAATTATTCACTCAATTCAGAAGAGTCCTGTCTATTCTCAGACCATTACCTTACCCAAAACATTTAAAAGCACCTTTACCTTAAAAGACCTAATGGGATTCTGGTCCGAATTAAATTGCTGGATGAGTCACTGTGGGAACTACCAGTTTTGCAATGCTGAGTCTGCTGTTCCACAAAAATAGAATGACTTAGCATTCGTTTAGGTTTCCTTTAATTTCTTTCAATCAATGTACATGATACAAATATTTTTGTATTTCTACTTATTTTGCGTTTGCTATGTCAACAATATCAGTCACTTGTGGAAGTTTTATTTCCTTCTTCACAATCTTTATCTCTTTTATTTTTTATTTTCTATATCCTCAACACTCATGAGAAAGAGTGAGACAAAAACAGAATTATTTTTGTATGACTGATTTTGAAGTAAATACTTTCCAAGTTTTACAGTTAAAGATGGTATTGGCTCTTTTTATTGTTGTTGAAGATACCAGAAAGCCTAAAAGAGTTTTTCCTATTTCTAGCACAGAAAGACATTTTATAATTAGATACTCGTTATTTTAGTGAGTTGTTCTGTTCCTCTATCGAGGGGATCATGTGGCTTTTCTACCCTTAATCGGTCCTAATGTTATAAATGATATTACTGATTTTCTGACTATAAACTATCCTTGAATTCCTGTGAAAAGTAACCTTTACTGTAGAGTTTTATTCTTTTGCTAATATTTTATTTAGGATTTTTGATTCTATATTTGTTAGTAGAAATTGAAATATACTTTTCTTATACTTTCCTGACCTGTTTTCAGTACCATGCTAAAGATGGTTTCATAAAAATATTTGGGTTTATCTACTTTTTTCTTGCATGGTAGAAATAGGATATAATTGAAATTATTGTTTTCTGATGTTTTGATAGAACCTACTTGTAAAATTATTTGGCCTTGGTATTTTTGAAGAGAAAGATTTTTACACAATAATTACAGAAGAATTACAGAAATTAGTTTAGATTATTCAGGACTGTCTTTTTCTTATTGAATGAATTATTTGGATTTTCTTTTTAGGGTGTCTGAAATCAGTTTAATTCTTCCAAATCAAAACCCTTAGAAATACCTCTTCATATAATCTGTTGACTTAATGCCTTTTTGTGGACTTTATACAAGAGAACATTATACATAATTTGTCGGGCTTCTTTTGTTCAAAGGTATGACTGTGGAATTTAGCATGTTGTTGCATGTAAATGTAATTTGTTCATTTTCATAGATGTAGAGTTTCCTATTATTTTTGCCCACTTGACATTTCAGTTAATCTTCTGAAATTTTTCTATTACAAAGAGTGTTGCTACGAACTTCTTGGATGTCTTGTGGCATACATATGTATGTGCTTTTTTGCAATGATATAAAATTACTAGTTCATAGGTAGTCACATATTCAGCTTTAATAGATACTACCAATACTTATTCAAAGCTGTTGTGCCAAGTTATATTTCCATCATCAATGTACCAGAGTTCTAGTTATTCCACATCCTTGAACTTGGAATTGTTTACCTGCTATGGCTTAGCTATTTGAGCACGACTGTGTAGTGAAATTGTGATTTGAATTGGCCTTGCTTTGGCTAATGAAGTTGAGCCCATTTTTATATTTTCATTAGCTATTTGGATGTTCTCTTTTAGAAAATGCCTATTCAAGATTTTGGCCCACATTGGCTTTGAGTTGTCTGCAAAAAACTCAAAACGAAGAACTACAGTACAGGGTTTAGAAAATGTCACCTTTTCACCATAACAGTGTGAGACGAATGGTGTTTGCTTGTTTTACTGCAATATAACATATAACATTCTCTGTAATTGTTGATTGTATGCATTGTACAACATGTCAACCACAAAGTCAGAATGATATCCCCTTATATTTTCTTCTAAAAGGTTTACTGTTCTGTCTTTCACCTCTAGAGCTATAATCTATCCGGAAGTAGTTCTTATGTAGCACGAGGTTGGGATAAAATTTATTTTTTCATATGGCTATCCGATTGACTTAATGCATTTTTATTGAAAACTTTTATTACATGTATTTGTACGTGATTCAATTATCCATTTATTTAGGTCTTGCTAAATTTCTCTCAGTAATACTCTGTAGTTTTTATAGTATCATCTTACATATTTCAATAGACTTATTTGAATTTTTATGTTATTATAAATGGTTTAGTTTATTTTACTTTTTTATTTATATTTGTTTGTACTTGTACTAAGAAATAAAATAGAGTTCTGCTTGTTGTTTTCATCTAGATATTTTGCTAAATTTGCTCTTGATTCTAATAAATTATCTGTAGATCATTTTCTTTGAAAATAGACCTTGTCTGAATTGTTAGTTTTAATTTCATTCCAGTTTTTATACTTTTTTGTTTCTTTTCCTTACTGTTGCATTTGCTAGGACCATTAGATCAGTGCTGAATAGAACTGTGTAGTAGCATGCACAATTGTTTCTTCTCAAATCTGGGAGAAAAACTTTCAGTATTTCTCAAATGAAATGGTATTTGCTTTTAGTATTTTAATAATATACCATTTATCAGAGTAAGGAAATTTCCTACTACTAATTTGCTAAGTGTTTTTTAATTATGGGGATTGAATTTTGTTCATACCTTTCTGCCTCTAGAAGATGATCATATTGTTTTCTTTCCTTTCCCTGTGATGAACTATGCTGCTTGATTTTGAAAATTAACCAACTTGCTTACCTAAAGTCTACTTTCCATGATTGTTCTTTGCATATATCACCTGATTCTCTCTGCTGACATCTGTGTTCAGCCGTGTTTGCCAGAGAGAGCAGTCATGAGTTTCCTTATAGTTCTGTTGTCAGATTTTGTAAAACAGGAAATGAATAGTTTTTGTCTTTCAATTCTCTGGAAGAAAGTCTTCAAAATTGATGAGGTTTTTTCCTTAATTAATTTCAAATTTACTGAAAAACTCAATAAGACCCAAGGAAGAAAAGTGTATTTAGATATTTATTTTATACTTAAATCACACCCCCTTTTAAACTAGATATAAGAATATTTAGAATTTCCATTTCTTCTTTTTTCAATATTGGTCTGTGGTTTCCCCTTCCAAAGGTATGGTGGTCAAAACTGACTGCACTAATGCCAAACAACCCTCAAGCAATTTGACTTGCTCACGAGCTTTGTTTTGTTGTTTTCTACTCTTTGTAGTCCAGATTTGGTTCTGATGAACTAGCTTGCTTTGGCTTTAGGTTATAGTGTAGGTCCAGGTCAGCTCCACGAGCCTCTTTCCATCTGTGTCAAGGGCCTGTTTTCCTTCTCGTGATGAAGAAAGTACAAAGCCAGACCGTGCAAACACAATGGAAGCTTTGCCTGCTGGAAGTAGTTCATGTTTCAAAGGCTAAATCAAGGCCAAGGCCCAAATCCGTGCACACATAGAGGAGATGCCACCTACTACCAAGAACTTATTTTTACCAAAAATTTCACATTTGTTATCATCATTTACATTATTATGTACTTCTTACCCACTATTTTCTTCTCTCTCTTTTGTTCCTTTTTTCACACTTGCAAGACATCAATCGATTTAGTATCCCTTTCAAAGTACCAATTTTTAGTTTTCTTAATTTTTTTGTTGCATATCTTAAAAGTTTCACTCATTTATACACTTATCTCTATTACATTCCTTTAATTTTCAGGAGTTTAAATTACTATTCTTTTTCTATTTAATTGAGAGACAGTCTTAGAAATTCACTTTTCTGATATAAATATCCCTCTAAGTATAGCTTTAGGATATCCCTTTAAGTTTGAGGATGAGATTTTTTTTTATTGTCATTCAATTTAAATTACTGTATTTCTAATTTACTCTGTGACTTTATTTTGACCTATAGCTTACTTGAAAGTACACTGCTTAATTTTATAATAGAAATTTTTCTATCTTATCTTAAATAGTTTAGTTTTGCTTATGTTTTCTGTGCTCAGGTAATATGTTAAGTGGTTTTAATTTTTTGAAATTTATTGAGATGTGTTATGACCCAGCACTTGGACAATTTAAGGGAGAATTTTCCACACGAAGTTGAAAAGAATGCATATTTTAAGTTGATCTTAGTTTTAAATTGGGTTTAGTCTAATTTATATTTAATGAAATTGCTAATGTAGTTAGGTGAATATCTACCACCTTGTTAGTTATTTTTATTTTTGTTCCATGTTACTTTGTCTCCCATTTTCCTGCTTTTGGATTAATCAGATATCTTCTTTTATTTTATGTTCCCCTCTATTCGATTATGTATACATTTGATTTTATTTTAGTGGTAAGTATAGAGATTGCAACAAGCTTTCCTACAGTTTAATAGAATTTTGAAAATCACTTGACAGTGTTTAAACCAGACAATATTTAGCTTCATTAAATCCCTTCTTTGTGTGTTCTTATTCCTTTTTATTTTAATTCTGTGCATTTTTTAACCGTGCTATACTATTTTATGCCATCTACTCATCTGTCCCTGGCTCATCCCTGCTCCAGGCTTTTTAAATTACAACCAGGGCTGTCCACCAGGGCCTCTCCCCACTGGCAGCTCCCGAAGACTGAGCTTTTCCTTCTCTGCCCTGAGACCACCAAAAACTGTCTCTTGCTTTGCCGGTGGCTCTCGCTTCGCCTCTCAACCTTCTGCTTCCAGCAGCTTCAGAATTTGTTGTCTGCCTCGAAGGAAGAACTGGTGGTGTTAGGTTTCAACCTCTTCCTTCCCCTTCAAGCACTGGACCCCTCAAGACCAAAGCGCTTCTTCCTGGAGTTTCTTCCTAGGCTGCAGGAAGATGTCCTTTTCTTTTCCCTGACTGTAGAGTCCCTCTGCATGAGCTGTTAGGCTGGGACATCAAACCAGACTTAACTAATATAGGAAAGTAAAAATCTGCTGCAGAATGTTATTGGTTCAATTCTTCCTGAGATCTGCCCTTTCCCCCAAACTCCTCATCTCAAAACCTATGTTGTTAGTTCTAAGAGTCCCTCAGACAGATATTTGTATACATTTTATTCCTGTTTTCCAGTTGTGCATGGTATGAACACTGCTCTGCAATGGCCTGTTTCATCATGCTTCAGACAAGTTAGATGTTCCTCTCTCGTATCAGAAATTTGGGCTTTATTTATTTTTTATTTCTGAAATTTTATTAGATGTTTTAAAAGTCTACTTGTCAGAGTTGCGATACTTTTCTTTCTTTAAACATGCTAAGTGTACTTATTATCTACAATGTTCTTTGAACTGCAGTGTCTAAATTCTTCACAGGTCTGATTCTGTTGTTGGTTGCTTCTGCTTTCTCCTACTAAGGGTGCCTTGTTTTTATTTTTGTGTGTGTGAGTTTTGGCATTTTTACTGTGAGCTCATAACTTTCTGGAAGTCTATCTGTGGGAACTTTTTAATGCCTGATTTAAAGGTGCTCTCCTTCAGACAGGATTTTAATTGCTTCTGATGGAGACCCTCGGATGCTACCAACCTAGAACTCTGCATTGCTCTAAAAACAGGCTTAAAGACATCAAGATTCTGTGTTTGTCTTCAGGCTGGAAGCTAGCTTTAGTCCTCATCAAGCACTATAAAGTCTGCTTTTTTACTCCAGTTTTGCACTCCAGTATTTTCTTTGCTTTATTGTCAACTCAACAATTCATTTAATGTATTTTCACCTTTTATTGCACAATGGAAAAAAAAAGATATGGAGTACCACACAAAAATAGATAGCTCAATGTATGAGCACCCTAATACTATTTAGAGACAACTGCCCAAACTGCAACCCCAAACCCACTCATTTATCACAAAGTGCCAACACTACAATTAAACCTGAATACTGAGGTTTTAGTTTAAAACAACTCAAACATTAACATCCTTTGTCTTAAAAGAAAAACAGATAACATGCATGCCGTAAGCTCACCACCAGTGTCTTGTACAAACACTCAGGACAAGTAATAGGACTTTATCACCCTATCCATCTGCTCTATATCAACCACAAACCCTTCTTTCTCCTCCCAAAACAGCCATTATCTCGATCTTTATAGTATAGCAATCACTTTCTTAGATTCTGTAAAGTTTAAGCAACCAACAATACAAAGACATTAAAATTTAGCTGCGTATATTTTTTAAGTTGAGTTGTCTTTTAGGAAAGACCAAAACTTTATAGTGCCCTCAACCTTTTCTTTCTTGCACCTATAATCATCTATTTAAAATAAAAATCTACCAAATGATTTTACCAATTGTGTTTTCATGGTGATGTCCTGCAGGCTCCACTGTCCCAGTGTGTCCCATAAATCATGAGGTGGGCCCAGAGGTCATGTCAAGCAGACTGTACCCCTTTGGCAGATCTGCAGGTGGTGGCAAATACTTTCACAATGGCCACAGAGTCTTTGGTTTTCTGTCTTTATGTAATATTGGCATCTGTTGGTGCTCGAAGCATTGATCTACTCATTAATCAGGGGCTGTAAATAGTGATATTGTTATTTTATTATTTTGTTTTATTTATCCCTTGAAATAATTTCATAAAAAGACATTTTTCCTTATCAATTAGGTGTTTATGTGGTGCTACAGTTCACAGAGAGAGGGAATAAATGCTTGATTTGTTTACATACTAGTTTTTACCCTAATGAATTGTTTTTCTACTCACCTGCAGGTGATTAGTTAGTGGTACATACACATGAACAAACACGAATACAAATGCATGAGTAGTGCATATATTTAGCAACAAAAGATTTGAATACATTTGATAGATTTAAATTCTTTGAAGTTATTATTCCTAGTTAGTCAAAATAGTTTTCATTTTTGGTCATCAAAGGCCTCTCGAAGTTGTCTCTAAAGTCCCTTCAAAATGACCCCAGTAGTCACAGGTTCCTGTTGCATATTTTCTGCCCCTACACGGAATGAGCTGCTCTCTAGGAAGTCCTGTTTTCATTTAGTGGGAAATCATAGCTCAAAGCTGCATTGAAGCAACATAAACACTCATTTTATTAGATTGTTCATTGTTTATGGGCCTTTACAAGGTATTTAATCTATTCAGAATTTATTTTTCTGCAGGAAGACTCTCCATATTGCATTGTTTGACGTATTACAGAGAAATGGAGTCTACTGCCTACTGGTTCACAGGAATGTCATAGTATATTTCCACACCTAGAATATTAATTTAATGCTTAATATGCACATGCAGAGCCAAATCATAATTTTTAAAGACAATTCTGTACTTATGGATATTTAAGTCTTTTTCCCCTCAGATAATAGTTTTCTATCAGCAGTACTTCCTGTAACTGAATTCTTGTATAAAGTCCTAATGATCTCCTTAATGGACTAAGGAAATTTTTCTATAGATGGAATTACAGGTTCAAATTTTGAATATTACAATTGTTTTGAAAAACATTTCAAATCTCTTTCTAGACTATTTTTCCCTTGCTATTGTACTTGAGAGTAGAGAATGCAGAAGACAAAAGACACAGATTCTGAGGCATGAATGCTCTTAATATTTTTCACTGTAAAATAACATGGGCAGTCTTGTTTGTCCCATGGTGCAACAAGATTTTTGCCAGTGTATTAGATGCACTTAGAACTTCACCAGACTCTGAGCAAACTGATGGAAGTCACTTACTGATCCTTGAACCCGAAGAAGCAAGTCTTGGATCTGTTATGTCAGAGTCAGCCTGAACAACAACTACGCACAAGACATGATCATAGTAGCTGAGGCAAGAACCAGTGAGCTAAATCTGCTGAAATGTTGCCTTCAGTGTGGTGGTTCCACATGGTTACAGAGACCAAAACCACACTCTCCTCCTCATCTGCCCCTTGAACCAAGCGGGAAGAGGCAGCAACACCCTGGGCAAATCTCACTCCCCTTCACCTCCCACCATCTTGTATTTCTAACCTTTCCTCTGTGTTCAGTGTTGGGAACACAGACGTTGTTCGCTTAGTTACTGCACCGCTCAGAAGCACTGGGTAATAGCGCGCAATGGGGGATGTGTGTGTGTGTGTGTGTGTGTGTGTGTGTGT
>PVJO010021738.1:0-29403 GCA_004026905.1 Hystrix cristata | reverse complement strand
AGGGAGGCAATAGTAAGTATAGTGTGAAGAGAATTCGTTTTGGCCAGAGAATCTGCTGAAAGTAAAGGCTGTTTTAACCTCATCTTTAGATTGAGTAGGAAACAGATCACAATTATGGCTTTCTGTGGATCTACTAAACAAATACTTGCAGAGGTTTTTGCATGGGTGTAGTTTGACTCTTTAACTAGTACTTTTGGGATAGAATACATTCACTTAACGAATATTCAAACATGATTATGCATGGCGTCGTGTCAGGTAGAAAACCTTGGTGTGCTCATACGCACATCCTCAGCGCTCCTTGTGGCAGGTGGAAGGAAGCGTGAGGATCTCTGGGTTCGCCCTCCTCTCCTGTGCAGGTGGGAAAATCAGGACCACATTTATTATCTTGCAGTTTCTGAGGAGTCCTAACTGACTCCGGGAACTTGTTGCCATCTATAGAAAACAGAACTAAAGATTGAAGTTTGAGGTAGAACTCGGTATCATCACCTCTTATTTAGGAACTGGATGTTGCAATTTCCCAAATCCAGGATAGAAACGAGATAGGGTCACAAGGTCCCTGCGGTGAATATTTTGCATCTACACAGAAAAAGACGTTTGTACTTCCATAACACAGAAACACATTCACATTTAGAGTTTTCAGAAACCCGGATGTTAGCATAACCTCAGGTTACTGCGGGAGCCATGTGTGCCCCAATCTTTTGGAGTCCTTTCTGAAGCTGGGCTTCTAGCCCAGGAGAAAGGACATCTCTGTGATGTGCTGCCTCTTGTCTCACCTCGGACACACACACACACACACACACACACACACACGTCTAAGAGTCAGCCTGGCATAGGAACATAGATGTCAGGGGGAATATAACAGTTTGCAGTTATGAAATAAGAGAATAAGGTCCAACTTCAGAATCACTATTTTAGAACCTTGCGGAAGGTTAGGGAAAGGCCACAGTGCTAGAAGAGTGGGGGATTCTAGAGAAATTGTTCATGAATTATTTATGGCAACTTTAACTCAACCTTTTCTCCTGAAGGAGTAGAGTGTATGCTTGTGGAAGAGAAATGAAAGAAAAACATTGTATTAGTCTGTTTGAGATGCTATAACAAAAAACAGTGGGTAGTTTGACCAATAGAAGTTTATTTTATCCTAGTTCTGGAGGTTGGAAATCAGAGACCAGCATGTCAGCATGGCCAGGCTCTGGTGAGGGCTCTCTTCTTGGTTGCAGGTAGCTGAGTTCTTTCTGTGTGCTGTGTTTGCAGGCACCTTCCTTTGGTGCACATATGTGGTAGGGGTGGGGGGACAGAGAGGCTTTTTCCTCTTCTTATAAGGCCACCTGTCCTACCAATTTGGGGTCCTTCCTTATGACCTTATTTAGTCGTCTAAAGACTCTATAAAGAAAGACAGTTTTGAGACACCTGTAGGAAAATGGCCACACTTGGAAAATTTAATGTTGAATAAAATAAACTAGATACACAAGCTTCAATGCCATATGGTAGCTCTCATTTGGGTAATGCAAAGTTCAAAGAGAATAATAAAGGGTGAATAGAAGGTGACAAGGGGAAGGATCTCTTGCAAATGGAAAGGGGTCCAAGAGATTAAGAATGAGAGGTGAAGGGGAGGGAAAGGGAAATAAGTAGAATCGTGATATGCCATGTATAGGAACCTAATAATCTCAGTGATTGTAAACACTATGTGTCATTAACATGAGCTAAGATTAATAATATTAACAAGAATGAAAATGGAGAAAAGGGAACTGAAGGAGAGGGAGGAAAGAGGGAAAGGGATTTTAAAAAAGAAACGGACTGTAGTTTGTGCCTACTCCCCAAAATAATTGTAAACTGCATGTATTGCAAACATGTACTAATAAAAAAATTTTAAAAAGACTGTATCTCCAAATATAATCATTGGGAATATAGCTTGAACAAATGAATTTTGGAAAACCAAAATTAGATCCATGGTAAGCAGGAAGATGATACAATATTTAAAGTAGTGGAAGAAAATATTATCAAGTGGAGAACAAGGGTTAGCAAATAAAATGAAATGAATGCCATGAGAAATAAGATCTATATGTTAGTAAAGATAGTGAATGTAAATGGCTTAATTCAGCAATCAATAGTGACTCAGAATTGATTAAAACAAGTCCAACAAAGTGTTTTCTGTGAGAAAAAGCAATACACCTCACAGTCACATGTATGTGCCTGCACACACACATACTAATAACTGAAGAGAATAGGTACGTGAGGCAAACACAAACGAGGAGAAATCTGAAGCAGCAATAGTACCTACTGAAAAAATAATGATTTAAGTCAACAAATAACAAAAAAGGATGTTGTGTGGTAGTACAAAGAGCAATCAGAAAGTAACTAAGTTCATTAAAATACATATTCACATATCCACCTATCACTGCAGGCTCAAAATACACAAAGCAACAACTAAGCCAAGTACAAATTCATTTTTTATAAAAAGTTTTGTTATGAAAGACTGATATCTTTATAAAATTGCTCAACTTCTATTGATACACTTTATTTGCCAGATCCCTTTTCAAACAGATTGAAATTGAGCCATTCTATTATTTCTGGAGCCTATACTACCTGCTGGTTATGGCATGTACGTTTGATTTGTATTAGATTCATTTTGCTAATATTTTTGTTAGAATATAAGACCATGTATGTGGAAATGAAATTTTTCTGAGAACTCATTTTATACTATTTATACCAAGTTTTAATTAAAAATGTGGTGCTACCATAAAACAAGCTAATGAAATTGCCATTTTTTTCTATGGTCTACTTTAATCAGAGCTAGACCTGGGATTTGCCTGTGAAAATTTTAATCAGAACTGGTTATCTGGGATTTGCCTATGAAACCTTTTCTTCACAATTCCTTCCTTGATAGAAGCTACATTTCACTTTTAAAGCTTTTTTGGTACTAATCTTCTTTTGTTTTCTTGCTTCATTGAGTCAGTTTTAGACACATAGTTTGCAAAGAAATTTTTCTTTTAGTTTTCAAATTATTTCTCAACACATGTGCACATGGCATCCTTTTATATTTCTTTAATTTCTCCTGTATTTAATTTTGGTTCCTATCTTCTTCATACCCAATATTGGTTGTTTTTATCATTTCTCTTGTTTCTTCCCTCCCCTCCTGACCTCCTTTCATATCTTCCTTTCTCTTTCCTACTTTCTCTCTCCACCCTTCCCTGTCCTCCTTACTTGAGTAGGCTGGGGCTCCATGAGGAAAGAGATATGGAAAGATCGCTGTCTGGCTTGAAGCAGCTTGGGGGCTGCTGTTTCTCCTCCCACCTCTTGTCAGTCAGGGAAGCGGAGGCACCAGGCGCCGAAGGGCCTTCCCTGAGTGCCACTGAATATTTCAGTGCCCTTCACGTGTGGATCCAGACATGGACTCCAAATCAGAGACATGTTTAGTCTTTCTTGCTGAACGTCATTCATGTTGACTGTATTTCGCTTAATTTTAAAAGAACATATGTGAACGTAAAGTATCTTGTGCAAGAAAAAACTGTAAGAGCCCATTACATTTTAAATGGTCGCAATCATCTTGTAGTGAATTTCTGATTTTATCGTTTTTTACCCCCACAGACTGAGCTGTGAGAAAAAAGCCTGTCTGTGCACATCTTTCCTGGTGGCACATAGCAGTCCCTGACTGGTTTGCTTTGACCCCAAGCGCTGTGGAAGAAGCTGTGGGCCTCATGGCTCTCCAGGGTTGCTTTTCTGGTCAGAGAGCTTTCTCTGTTTAGATTTCCACAATTCTGATGAAGAAAAAGGAAAAGAAACAAAAATATTGACTATTAGTAAAAAGAAAGGCGACATAGCCACAGATATGGAAGAATATTACATGGATTCAGTTGTACTTCAAGATATTATATTCTCCTGTACTGCAACACTTAAAAAACCTGAAGAGCTTGAATACTAAATGGATGGATAGATAGATAGATAGATAGATAGATAGATAGATAGATAGATGGACAGATAAAGGTATTCATCATTTACCAGAATTGATCCAGGTAGAAATAGGGCACTTAAATGGATCGATCTCACAGAAGACATTGGAAAGAAGATTATGACTGAGCTATCTATGCAAAACAGACTTTCTGCAAGGATACTCTCCCAGAGAAGAGGAATTACTGAGACAGAATCACAGTGTACTAAGCCCAGTGCAGTGGAAGAAAGAGAGCAACCGAGATAAACAAAGTTAGGAGTAGTTAATCCACAGCTTCAATTTAAAAAGAAAGGAAATGAGCTAACCATAACAGAATTACATCTTTAAGGAAAAAGTAAATGCTAGGAGCATTTACAGTTTGGGGTTAGTGAGAGATTATTACTTGAGATTGTTTTCTCAGAAGACTTTTCCCATGTATTTTCAAGTTTTAAAAATAAAGCTTAGTGAAATTAGCTTCTGTTGTTTTAATGACTATTAAGGCCAGGTTGGTAGTGTTTTGCATATTTCCCAAAGAAGTGATTTCCATTAGACTTGCTACACCATTTTGCTCTAGAAGGTTGCACAGAAGGATAACAAAGAAAGGGTATGAATTTCTTTGTAGAGTTATGATTCTGAGGAGAAGCCGAGTGTGTAAAGCTCATCCACTGTGCCCTGGCATGAGTCCAGTGAGTTAGCACACACTGCACACCAAGGACATTGCAGACCGGTAGTGAGGAGGCCCAGTTTCACTGTACGAGATCTGTCAAGCTTCCGGAAGACAAAGGCCAGGGGAGTCCCCACGGCAAGCACCCACTTGCACACAGCTAGGGGAACTTGGAAGGCAGCTGCCCAGTGATTTAAACCCCTGGTCATGGGACCTGCGGGGACAAAGCCTCGAGGGACATCTTTGTAAGGGAGCCCTGAAGCAGAGCGTGGGTCTTTTAGACACACCCCCTTTATTTTAAAATGGTGTGTTGGGGGCACATTCTGCAGTTACTCTTGAGACACACGGCAAGAAAAAGGGAGCAAACGGGGACAGTCCAAGGCCACTCAGAGAACTGTCCTGGGAGACGAGGTCACATGGTAAAAGGTCAGGACAACCTTCATTTATCTCTTAAGAGGGAAAGAGTCTTTCCTCCATCCAGTCTCTGAAGAGATCCTGAAATGTTTGACATTAAAACGATTGATGTCCTAAATCACCTCAGACTGCACACTCCCGCAGAGCACCCAGTCTGGAGCCACCAGGAGCCTCAGTACCGGTCCAGCCCACACCCGGGCTCTGGTCTGGGCAGGGGAATGTCGTACCAGTCTGGCGGGAGAGCAGTCACTCAGCAGTGTCATTTGTGGCCTACCCCGTCGTGACCACTCCTGTTTTTCTCAGAAATTGATGTCTGCGGATCAAATACCGACAGTGTAATGAAAAACAGGCAGCATTTGCCATTCTTAAAATTCAGAAAATGCTCAGGAATTAGCTAAACCAAAACCTGTAAGATTTATTGACAAAACAATCAATCAAAAATTGTACAGAATATAAATGATTACTTGATCATTTGTAATAAAATAAAGGATTCCAAAAGGACAAATTTGACATTCTAAAGATAAAGTTTAGACTCACATTTCCTTATAAATACACACAATCCTAATCAAAATATAAAGAGGCTTCAAGGGAGGATGTAGTATTTGGAGTGATAACAAATACCACGAGGAAATTTAATGAATAAAAATAACCAAGAAAAAAATTGAACAAGTGTGACCAGGGACATAGTCTACCAAACATTAATAGATATTATATTGCTGTAATAAATAAAATCAGAAGACATTAGAGAAAACGGGTTAATGGAGAAAGTATAGAGGAAGATTCGATGTGCATTATGGTAGGCCTTCGGGGTTACTTCCCACCTGGAACTATAACTTTTAACCACAAAAACTTCTTGAGTTACTTTGTTAATAATTTTATCTCCTCCATTTTCTTCTACTCAGTTTAGAAGCCCTGTTAGTCATATGTCAGATCCTTTTTCCTCTCACCTATCCGTCTTGTATTTTCTCCCTTATCTTCTTACTTAGTCTTTCCCCTCTTCACTAGGAGGTGACCAATTCAACTTTATTTTCCATTCTTCCTACTGACTTTTTTTTTTTTTTTTTTTTGGTGCTGGGGATGGAACTCAGGGCCTTGTGCTCCTACTGACTTTTAAATATCTATAATTATGCATTTATTTTTCAAGAGTGATCATCTGATTAGTTCAGTAATCTTCAATGTTTGTTAAAGGGTTCTCTTCTTTTTCCACAATTGTAAAATCTTATTTCTCCAGTGGTGCTAACCATGATTTCTTACTATTTCTTCTTGGATCTTATACTTCCTACCCTAGTGGCTGCATTTGAATTCATTAATTATTCTTAAGGTGGTCAATCTAAACCTATATGCCTAATAAGATGTAATAAGAATGCAAATACTAGCAATAGCAGAGACTCATATTCAGAAAACACAAGAAATACAGAAAACAAGTTACACGACATCATGATGCACAGTGAAACCCAGTCTCAGTGATTTACCTACAAGACAACTGCCTGGGACTCCTGAAAACATTAAATGCTATGAAAAAAGAAAAAGAAGAATGAGAAGAGGGAGGTGGAGGTGGACTATCTATATTTAAGAGTCCAAAGAGACACAAAAATTGTAGTTCATGAAATCAGATTGCATTATGACACCAGAATGAAGCATCAATGTAGATCACTTGTGGAACCATTAAACTATAGAAGGCAATTGATAATATGGACTTATTATTTATAGGAGATGAAAATGACATTATAAAGGGAAATCCCTTATTCTTATGGTATATATGTTGAGTTATTTAGGAACCAAGTTTTCTGATTCAGCATGTGAGAGAAGCAGCCCCCGCACCAACGTGTGAGGTGACCACTGTGCACAGGGACGCTGGAACTTTTCATTCATCTTTCCTTTAGGTTAAACATATTTCAAAGTAAAAGCTGAGGAAAGCTTTCCTTTTCCTTCAGAGCTTGTTTCTTCTGAATAAACTCTTATTTTCTGTTTTCTTTCAGTTTTAGAGGACTTCTTCAGATGGCACCTGCTCACACGTGAGAGTAGAAAAATGCTGATTAGAGAGCTTGAAAGGGGGTGGAGCTTCTTGTACTATGAGCTGTGTGTGTGTGTGTGTGTGTGTGTGTGTGTGTGTACAACCCTACCTGCTGTAAATATTTTCCCATATTTCCTGTGGGCTGGTCTGATTCTCCAGAGGGCCATTTTCCAATCTGCTGTCTGAAGGGTTTATACCTGGGTGTCAGACGTCAATAAGAAAATATTATCACCAATCTCAACATTCATTTTATCAGCCCTCACTAATTCTCCATTTCTGGTTTTACATGCTGTTCTCAGGCAAACTACCTCTAATTTAACCTCTTCAGAGTATAAACCTCCAGAAGGGTAGCAGTAAAGTGGTTACTTATGAGTGCCAGAGTGGTGACACTCGATCCACATTTTTTGCTTTAATCCCGTGGTCACTTCTATCCCAGGCGCCTGGCACTGCGTGTTCCTGGCCCTGTCATGGATTCCTCATCATCTCCTCAGCTTGCTCATATTTTTTAATGTGGTTAGTACTCATCCTCCTGTTTTCAGCTTCCAAAACTTTGCTGCTTTTGCCTCTTTTCTAACTAGTTTTGTTCTTACACATTCTTGACTTTTTTTTAATTCTTTACTCAGTAGAGTTTTATAGGTAAGCAAGAATTTTTTGTGTGTCTGTAGCTCATCATTGTTAACCACTTTTCCCAAGAATATACCTGAATGAATTAAAGCATTGAAGATATATTACTTAAGTTATGGTTTAGACCTAGACTGTCCCCTAAAGGACTCAAGTGTTCAGAGGCGGGTGGGCTTTGGGGCGAAGATTGGATCTGGGGTGCTATGCTCATCAGTGGACTGATCATTGATGAATTCCTAGCCGAAGAACCAAAACAACCCTCCTCCTCTATGATGTCAGATGCCATGTTTGTGCAGTGAGAAAGCGACTGAATCAGTTTCCATAGGTGTATGTACCTTTTTACTTCTGAAAGCTAGTATTCAGTAACCCTGCTGTTGTAAGGTTAACTTGCATAGGCACAGAAAGGGTACTGAGTGGACACATGTCCAACCGTACCGACAGAAATTGTAGGAACTGGGGGCTCCAGGTGAACTTTTATCTTCTTGATTACCTCTACAGCTAAATTTTTATAGTGACAAATGGTTGTCTTGTAAAATAAAAAACAGGTAAATGCTACATTGAAAAGAAAAAAAGAGTAAATAGCTTACAAGTTTTATTATTTTAGATGTGACCAGAACACAAGAATTCAGGAAAAAAATTACTAAGAATATGAAACAAAACTAAGATGTTTCCAAATAATGTTCCCAGTTTTAGCTGTTACTGTGCTGTTCTTTAATGGCATTTCCCTTCTTGCTAGGGGATGTATGGTATGGCTAATAATAAGGAACTAAAAATCCTCCATGACTCTGTTCAAAGAATGGGTTGTTATGACTCTCCCCGAGAATAACCCAATGGCGTCGTCTTACTAGGGAGCAATGCTATCCTCCTCTAATGGACTGTAAGCTTCCCCTCCTATGCACACCAGAGATTCCAAACTGTGGCTTCCAGGTAGAATAGACAAACGCAGTCTCAGCCTAAATCCAGGACACAAAACTAAGTCTGATTTTGAATAAATCTCCATTCGTAATGAATTCAGGAACACACTTGGAAAGAGGAAAGAATAATGAGATCTTTACTTGAAAGCTTTGGAGGACTGCAAGGCACCTAGTTCTTCTCTCTGATTGTCTCCCCAAAAGAGGCCAGTCCCAGAGGGATGCGGCGGTCATGTTCATTGGCCTCTTTCCTCTTCCCAGTCGGCTGGGTAGAGGCAGGCAGGTGGGGCGCACCACACCATTTCAACACTTCACTTTCGCATTCCATTATGTCAAGTTTATATTAAAATTGGAGGATGATACGACACTTGGTGAATTGTAATTTTCCAAGAGGAAAGGGTGCTAGGAAATCAAGCTTTCAGAAAGCCAGGAAATATAGATTGTGTGGAGCCGTGTCAAGAATGACCGTGCTTCTTACCCTGTTGCCCTTCACGTTTAAGTTCATATGTCAGTCTGTATCCACACCTGGATCACAGGTTCTAGCCTGCCTGGCAACTTAGCAAATTAGTGCGACCTTGTCTCACAACACAAAACTTCTGGGTTCCTGGGTTCGATCCTTGTTACAGAAAAACAAATGAACACACACACACACACGCACACGCACACACACACACACCCCACAGCTGGTCATCAATTTTCCTCTTTGCTATTGATATGCTGTACTTATTTTGAAGACTCTTAACTAGAAACTGGCCTCTTCTTGTGCCAAGTTTTCTAGCAGCTTCCTAGTAGAGTTTCCTTTCTCCTACTGTGGTTCTTACACCAGGCTACCAATTTCCTATGCTCTGGGATTCTTTCAGAATTAGACTCATTTCAGCAATTTATCAGTCTCCTGTAGTTACAATATGAATCTAACCTGAAAGTGGCTTTGCTTACTGAATTGCTGAGAAAATGACCATCTATCAATTACTTTGTATTTACTTAAACATTTTAATTGACAAATGAAAACTGTATATGTTTACAGTATTTCATGTAATGGTTTGTTATATGTTTCTACGAGGGAATGGCTAAAAAAGACTGATCAATAGGTATTATCTCATATACCTATTTTGTTTTCATGGAGAGAACATTTACAGTCATTCTTTCTTAGCAGTTTTGGGTACACACGCTTTTTATTAGTACATGCTTGTGTTACATCATGAATACATTCATTGTGGGTATTTGGTATGTGTACATGCCACATCTTATTTCTTTTTACCTCCCTTTCCTCTGACCCCTCCATCTTCTCTCCATCTCTTAGTTCCCTTCCCATTTACCAAAGATCTACCTTCCCATTTCCTATTGTCTTTTATTTTGCTCTTTGATTTGTTTATACTCTGGGTTTCTCATATAAGAGAGACTATATGATTTTTTAAGCTTGTGTGTCTAATTTATTGCATTTAATATTATGGATTCAAGCTACATTCATTTTCCTATACGTAATTTAAGCTTATCCTTCTTTATGGCAGAGTAGTACTCCATTGCATATGTATACCAGCTGTTCTTTGTCTATTCATCTACTGATGGACATATAGGATGCTTCTAAGATTTAACTATTATAAATTGTGCTGCTATAAACATGGACCTTCATGGATCACTGTAATATGATATCTTTAACGTTTTGGGGATGAAAGCCAGGAGAGGAATAGATGGGTAGAATGGAACTTCTAGTTTTAGTTTTTTGAGGACTCTCCATACTGGTCTCCGTAGTGGTTGTACTAGTTTATTTTCTCACCAACAATGGAGAAGAGCTCCTTTTCCTGCTGCCTCACCAGCATTTGTTATTATCTGATTTCTTGATGACAGCCATTCTTTCTAGAGTAAAATGGAATCTCGGTGTTCTTAAATTTGCATTTCTCTAATGACTGTGATTTGTTAACTATATTCATGATGAAATAAATACAAGAGACCTCTTGAATTTATTCCTCCTGTGTAAATGAAATTACATAATCTTTGACAACCTCTCCCCAGTACTCCCAGACTCCAGCCTCTGGTAGCCAACTTTCTGTCTACTTCTATGAGTTCAATTTTTTTTTTTTTTGATTCTATGTAGAAATAACATCATGTGGTATTTCCCTTTCTGGGCCTGGCTTACTTAAGATAACATGATGTCCTCTAACTTCTTCCATGTTGTCACAAAGTACAGGATTTCTTTAATTTTAAGGCTGAAAGGTGTTCCTTTGTGTAACAATACCACATTTTCTTAATTCATTCATCTATTGATGAATGCTTAAGTTGATTCTAATCTTAGCTCTAGTGGCCAGGGGTACAATGAACATGGGAGAACAGAGGTCCAGCTCTCACTGCCTTGCTCCAATTCTAGACCTGCCAGAGACTCTGTCTAACATGTAGTACCAGACCCCAGGCAACCTGGGTTTATACCGGGTGTTCCAATCCTGTGTGAGTCTCTGCCTGGTACACCTGGACTGCAGCAGTGTCCATTCAACACAAGGAGCCTCCACTCTGGGTACCTCAGAATCTCCACCCTGCATTCTGCTGGAGTCCCAGGCACAGTCCCAGCACAGGATGCCAGTCCCCTGACTGGCTAAGCAGCAAGGGTTAAGGGCTCCCTGTTTTGCCTGGTACTCTGTTTGCCCATGAGACACTACTCAGAGCCTTGAGACCTCACTGGACCTGCAGAATTTTCTCCGTGTTAGTCTTGGGCAGATCTGCATCTCATCTGGGAGTCTTGAGTCAACACGAGCGTCGGCCTTGTGTTTGGAGTCTGTCCCACGGACACTGCATTATACATCAGTGTGGGTCCCTAACCGGCAGGAACCCACAGAGGGAGCCTCAGAACCAAGGTCACACACCTTACCTGGTCTGATACCCAAGACTGAACACCTGCCACAAACAGGATTATGGACAGAGGTCCCCTTGAAATGAATAACCTCCATACAAACTTGCAGTCTACAAAGAGGAGCAAAGAGGAATGCGACTTGTAAGATTAAAAACAACTGGCCCTGGAAGAAAACACTCTTCTGGAAATACATAAGAACTTTTTTCTCTCTGATTTTTTCTTATTCCGCATTCATTTGATGTACTCTTTTGCTCCCCTATTGTTACATTTTAAAATTTTTACTATTTTTTTTTCTTTTGGTAGAGGTTGGAGTTTTACCACCCATTTTCTTGTTCCCTCCCTTTTAAAATATTACTTTGTTTTATTTGTTTGAATAGGCCCTCTTTTTATTCTCTCTCTCCCTTCTTTTCTCACCTTCTCTTTTTCAACTTGTTCCCTTAGTAATTTTTTCATACTTTCTTTTGCACTAGTTTAATCTTTGCTCCCTACTATTTATCCTTTTCTTAGTTGGTCTTCTCTGTTACTGTTATCTAATACCACTAATTTCCTTTTATTTCTTAACAGGACCTTTTACGTCAATCTTACATTCTTCACATCTTCGCTTGCTACATTTTCCATAATCTATTTCTTTTCTCTTTTTTTCTTCATATTTCTATACCTGTACCATTCTTGCTTATGAATCTGTAGGTACTTTGTTATATTTTACCACAGCTGAATATTGCTTTATGGTGAAAGTTATAGTTTGTCATTTTCCAGTTTGTGTTTGGTGCTATTACTACTGATTGCCCTACTTTGGCCTTGGTGATATAGTTGTCACGATCAATTGATCTTCCCTGTATGCCAATACCTAGATTGTCAGGGGCTGATAACTAATTCTACAGTTCAGTACCAAAGAACCAGATGTCAGGCCAAACAGGTTGTAATCTTTCATCCCTAATAAATGAAGAAGAAGGATCCTGAGACAGACTTAAAGGCCAAAAGCCAGCAATGCCTAGAAGGCATTTCTGAAAAGTAGTCATTACTTAAAGAGGTCTCAATACTGGTAATAAACCTACCTATCACAAGGACTTATAAGTCTCCATCCAGAAAACAAATAAACAAAAAAAGAAAAAAGGAAAGAGAAAATATGGAAGTAAGATGCACCCCAAAATCCTCAACTCCCACAAAACAAATCCAAACGGCATTGAGATGGTAGAAATCAAAAGCCACCCAGCTGAACTTTCTGAAATGGTAGCAACAGATGTACCAAGCAGATTAATAATCTCCTGGCAATGTCAAAACAGAAATAATTACATAGATGATTAAAGAGATGATGACCACAGTGAAGGAAATGCTTAGTGAATCTAGAGTAGAGACAGATAAAATAAAGGATCTTAGGAAAGATGTGGAAACCATGAAGAGCAGGATTCCATAAAACAGACTCCAAGAGAAATCGAGGAGATTAAAAATTCTATTGAAAGTATGTGTAGCAGAGTCAACCAATGCAAAGATATAATAGCAGATCTAGGCGACAGGGTTGTGGCTGGAAATCATCAAATGAAAGATTTCTTAAAAATAGCAAAGGACCACAAAAAATCAATTCAACAGCTGCTAGATGATCCAAACAATACAAAGATTATTTGGAGTTAAAAATCAGAAGATAGTGTAAAGAACATAAAAACTTGTTCACAGAAGTAATATCAGAAAACTTTCCAAGCATGGGAAAAGAATTTGACACACAAATAAATGAGGCATGTAGGACTCCAAATAGACATGATCAGGTAAAAACAAAACAAAAACAAAAAACTACAAGGCATATATCTGTCAAGATTCCAGAAATTCAACATAAGAACAGAATAGTAAAAGCTGTTATAAAAAAGAACCAAATCACATATAAAGAAAACCCATGAGAATCACAGCTGACTTCTCAACACAAAACTGAAAGTGAAGGATAACATAGAGTGAAGTATTTCAAGCTCTAAAAGAAAACAACCTCCAACCCTGACTGACAATTCCCTGAAAATTTATCTTTCAAATTGATGGAGAAATAAGACAGCCCCATGATAAAGAACACCTATATATACTGGGAAAGGGAATAAAGTGTTCAGATGGGAAAGGGAATGCGGGAGGGGGAGGAATGGAGAGACAAGAGAAATGAAGATTAGAAGGGTAAGTGGAAACAAATCTTTTGTAAATAAGGAGTGAGGAGGGGGTGAAGGGAAGGGAGGGGAATGGAAAAAAAGAAGCAACAAGATATATCATGTAGAGGTACAAATCCCCTCTGATGAATGTTATCACTATGTATATCTAAAATGTGCCATTAAAAAAAAGAACACAAGAACTCATGATCACCAAACAAGCACTCCAAAAAGTTCCAAAGCTTATTCTAGAAAAAGGCAGTATAGACAACAGCTCCAAGAATTCCAATACAATGAATCCACCAGGCAAGGGAAGCAATTAAATAGAGGGGAAAGAAAGGGAACCAGCAAAAGGACGATAATATAATGACAAGGATAAAGCAATGCCTATCAGTTATAACCATCAATATGAATGGCCTTGATTCACCAATCGAAAGAAACAGATTGGCAGATTAGATCAGGTGCCAAGATCCAACAATATGCTACATAAAAGAAACACACATTTAACTCAAATAGAAATTCATAGACTGAAAGTCAAAGGATGGAAAAGAATAGTCCATGCAACAGGAACCCAGAAAAAAAGCAGGAGTAGATGTTTTAATTGCAGACAAAGTGATTTCAATCCAAGACTGATTGGAAGAGAAAAAGAAGGTCACTACATACTTGTTAAGGGCATAATCCAAGAGGAAGACATTACACACATAAATACCAGTTCACCAACTACATAAAACAAACACTAATGTATATGAAAAATCAGATAAGCACTAATGCAATTGTCGTGGGGGGCCTCAACACTGTACTGTCACAAATAGACCAACTAGGCAACAAAAATCAACAAAGAAATATCAGAGTTGAACCAAACCTTTGCATAAATGGCCTTCAGAGATATCTACAGAGTGTTCCACCCAAGAAGAATAGAATACACATTCTTCTCAGTAGCACATGGACTTTCTCCAAAACAGACCATTTATTAGCTTATAGTACATGCTTGAATAAATGCAACTGAACTGGAGTTATCCCAAGCATGTTATTAGATCATCATGCAATGAAATAAAAATAAATGGGAAAAGAAACTGCGAAAGCTACATAAACACACGGAAATTATGTAATACCCCCTTGAACAATGAATGGGCACAGATGAAATTAAAGAAAAATTAGTTTTTGCAATTAAACCATAATGCCAGTATGATGTACTGGAACTTATGGGACACATGAAACCTGTCCTACAAGGGAAGTTTACAGTGGTGAATTCCCACATCAGAAAAACAGAGCAAGTTCAAATAAATAACCTAGTATTGAACCTCGAGGTTCTAGAAAAATAGGAGCAAGTTAAACCCAAAACTTGTGCAAGGGAGAAAATTGTAAATATCAGAACAGAAAATAATAAAACTGAGACTAAGAAAACAAAACAATCAATGAATCAAAGAGCTGGTCTTTGAAAGATTAAATAAAATAGACAAACCTTTAGATGACCTTATCAAAACAGGGAAACAGTAGACCCAAATACATGCACTTAGGAATGAAAAGGGTGAAATCACAACAGATCCTACAGAAATCGAGAAGCTCATCATTATCTACTTTGAGAACTGGTATTCTAAAAAGATAGAAAATTCAGAAGAAATGGACAGATTCTTAGACACATATGAATTACCAAAATTGAATAAAAAAGAGGTAAGAATTCTCAGTAATCCAATATCAGTCAATGAAATTAAAGAAGTAAAACAAAACCAACAACAACAACAACAACAACAAAAACCTACTAGCAAAGAAAAGCCCAGGTCCTGGAAAATTCATTGCTGAATTCTACAAGAACCTTAGAGAAGATCTAATGCCACTACTCCTCAAACTCTTTAATGAAATTGGAAGGGAAGAAATACTGCCAAAGTCATTCCTGGAAGCAAGAATTACCCTGGTACCAAAACCAGAATAGGACCCAATCAAAAGAAAGAACTACAGGTCAATCTCTTTAATAAACACAGATGCAAATTTTTTCAATAAGATACTGGTGAACAGAATTCAGCAAATCATCAAAAAGATTATATGCCGTGACCAAGCAGGATTCATCCCAGAGGTACAGGGATGGTTCAATATATGCAAATCAATAAATGTAATACACCCCATTAATAGAACTAAGGGAAAAAACCACATGATCATATCAATTGACACAGAAAAAGCATTTGACAAGGTCCAACACCTATTCATGATAAAAACCCTAAAGAAAATTGGAACAGAAGGTCTTTATCTGAATTTGATAAAAGCTATCCATGATGAACCAACAGCCCACATCATACTAAATAGAAAAAAAAAAAAACCCTGAAAGCTTTTCCTCTATAATCAGGAACAAGACAAGGATGCTCATTATCATCATTCCTGTTCAATATAGTTCTGGAAACATTAGACAAAAGAAAGAAATGAAAGGAATATGGATAGTAAAGGAAGAAACTAAATTATCATTATTTGGTGATGACATAATCCTCTACATAGAAGACCCCCAAACTCCACTAACAGACTCTTATAATTAATAACCAAATTTGGTAACATAGCAGGATATAAAGTCAACACCCCAAATCCATATGATTCTGTGCACAAACAACAAACTTACTGAAAGAGAAATTAGGGAAACTCCACCTTTCACAATAGCAACCAAAAATTAAATACTTAGGACTCATCTAATGAAGGTAGTGAAAGGCCTTTACACTGAAAAATGAAATACTCTGAAAAAGGAGCAGAAGGAAGATATAAGGAAATGGAGATATCCCCTGTTCTTGGATAGGCAGAACCAATCTAGTGTAAATGGCCTCACTTCCAAAACTGTCATACAAATTTAATGCAATTCCAATTGAAATACCATTAGCATCTTTCACAGAACTAGAGAAGACAATCTTAAAATTCATAAGAAATGAGAAGATGCCTAGAACAGTTACAGCAATTCTGGGCAACAAGAGAAAGACAAGAGGCAGGACAATCCCTAATTTGAAGTTGTACTACAAAGCTAAAGTGCTAAAAGCAGCATGGTGCTGGCAAAAAAATTGACTCAAGGATCAGTGGAACAGAATGGAAGATGCAGAAACAACTCCAAATACACTCAGCTACCTTATCTTTGACAAAGGGACTGAACACCTTTACTGGAAGGAAGAAGCCTCTTTAATAAATGGTGATAGGAAAACTGGCTTTCCGTATGCCAAAGATTGAATCTAGATCCATATGTCTCACCCTGCATTAAATTAAAATAGAAATGGATCAAAGATCTAAATCAGAAAACAGAAATGTTTAATCTACTGGAAAATAGAACAGGTAAAAATCTTGAAGACATAGGTATAGGCAGACTCTGTGAAAAAAAAATCTGATTGTATAGGAAATATTACAAAGAATTAACAGCTGGGGTCACAACAAATTAAAAAAAGCTTTTGCACAGCAAAAGAAACCACCAATAGAGTGAAGAGACAATGCACAGAAAGGGAAAATATTTTTACCAGCTACTCTTCAGACAAAGGACTAATATCTACAATATATGAAGAATTCAAAAAAATCTACAATATATAAAGAATTCAAAAAATTCAGATCTCCCAAATTTGAAGACTCAATAAAAAACAGCAAATAAATATATGAAAAAAACATTCAACATCACTGGTCATTTGAGAAATGCAAATTCAAACAATGTTGAGATTCCATGTCACTCCAGAAAGAATGGCTACTATCAAGAAATCAACTAACAACTAATGCTGATGAGGCTGTAGGGAAAAAGGAGCCCTTTTCCATTGTTGGTGGGCGTGTAAATTGGTACAACTATTATTGGACTCAGTATGGAGACTCTTCAAAAATCTAATACAAGGGCTGGGGATGTAGCTCAGTGATTGGAGTGTTTGCCTACCAAGCACAAGGCCCCGAGTTCGCTCCCCAGCACACACACACACAAATCTAACACCTCTTGACCCAGATGTGCCCTTTCTAGTTCTCTTCCTGGAAGAGTTAAAAGGATCACACCACAGTGGCATTGGTCACTTCTTCTTGCTTTGCCGCAGATTCTCTTTTCACAACCTTACTTTCTTCTACTGAGCTATTTCCTTTGGTTTGAAGGCATCTTAATATTTCAGAAATTGGCAGTTGGCCACCTCCATTGCAAAGTGGCATCCAGACTTAGCATTTTTATATTGCTTCCGCCTTTTCAAAATTTTGCAAAAGGAAAAATTAAAAATTATTTATTTTAATTTATGCCACTGTGCTTATTTTCTTTCCTGATTTCTGGATTTCTATTTCTGTTTAAGAAATTCTCCCAACATATTGGTAGTACTTTCTCTTTCTCTTTCTGAATTTTTTTCTTTTTTATACTAAATTTACTAATGTTTGAAATTTACTTTTTGAAGTTTGCATACAATCACTGCTAATTCCAGTCATGTAATGCTAACGCTTTATCTACTGAATTGAAATACATTTAACACAAATTAGCTTTTACATATTTCATAATGTAATAATACATGTGCTCTTTGGTTGCATTAATATTTTGTCAGTTCCTATGTTTAATATCTAATCATGAAAATCTTCTCTTTACTGGTCCCCTTTTTATGGTTTCATTAGATATTGTCAACCATTTTTGATAAATACAAACTCCAAGTGTTTTAATTCATTAGTGTTCTAATTGATACTATATTAAATATATTTGGTGAAAAATGAGCATTTAATATTTTTAAGATTTCCATCAAATAGACAATTACGTATTCAGATTTACTCAAATTTTAGTCCCTTATTTACAGCCATGCATTGCATAATGACACCCGTACTTTGCAATAGCAGCACAAACAGACTAGGACACTTATCACAAGGAAACATCAAACAAACCCAAAGTGAGGGACAGTCTTCAAAACTGTCAATGTCAAAAAACCCCAAAAAACAAAAAAACTGTCAATGTCATCCAATGCAAGGAAAGACAGAAACCATGGCAGGTTGGGGGAGACGAGGGAGACAGGCTGGCTAAATTGAAAGATGTTGTGTCCTGAATTTGATCCCGCAACTGAAAAGGGTCACTAATGGAAAACACGGAAAAGTCTAAATTAGGTCGTAGTTTAGTTAATAGTGTTATAATTATTAAGATTTTTCTTTTGAGATGTATTATAGTTATGAAGATGTTAACACTTGGCAAAACTGCTTGAAGAGTATATGGGAACTCTGTATTAGCTTTGCAAATTTCTGTTAGTTTAAAGTTATTCCAAAAATAAAAATTAAAAGCATTAAAATAGTATCCCCATACAATCATACTGCTTGTCCTTATGTTAGAGAAGTGTTTTCCTTATAAAGTGGAAGCTATTTCTTCCTTCTGGTAACTTTCTTTCTATTCTCACCATGTGCTAGAAGACATGTTCCAAGACAAGTCCAATGTCTATGGTTTTAGAAAGGATAAAAAATACAATTATTTCTTCAAGGGCTGGACCTGTGGCAATAGTCAATGATTGTTAATTCTCACTGTGTGCCAAACACATGGGATGGCTGTAAAAATACAGAAACTGGGGCCACATCTTCGGGTTCTGATGTTGTTAGGAGTAACTGAGGCGTCAGCCTTTTGTTAAGATCTTTCCAGATGATTCTGTTATGCAGCTAGATTTGAGACTCTTTGTATCTGGGAGTTATGTAGGAACTGGAATTAAAGAGAAGAGTGGGGAAAAAGATATTATATATTATCTTAAATCTCTAAAACAGTCACTGGATAATTTCTTGGGAAAAAAATTCAACTAGGATTTTTCTGCTAATAGACTAGTCATTCATTTATCACGGTTGCAGGATTGATATGGGAAGTAGCATGAATATGGGGATTAGATATGGGACAGTCTTCATCAATGTATGTCGTTGTTTCTGTGTTGAATGGAATAAAAAGAGATAGATCTATGCCAAAGCAAGATGGGAAAGATCCATGAAAGCGATGGATCTGTCACTTATTTTGCTCAGGGCTGTCTTATTAGCTCTATCCAACCAGAGTAGTCGTCTTCCCTTTGTGGCTGGCACCCTTTCGGGTCAGTATCCATAGACTGCACTCTCATTGGAAAGTGACTGTTATAGCATATTAGCTACTATGCATACTAATTGAGAGTAATTGGAGACGGCTAATGTCAGAAAGAATGCACACCTGAGTTTTGGCCATTTTCAGCTGACTTCCTGGTGCTTCTGAAGGTCAAGGGCCAAGTGGAAGAATGAAGGAGAGAGAGAGAGATGAACAGAGAGAGACAGTGTATGCGTGTGAGGGCAGAAATAGTTTCTGTTGTTTATTGGGGTTGGAGGCAGAGCTAAGCACTCATCTACAATGCTTCCGAATCCTACACACGCCTAAATTAGCTTTGATGGATTTTTTAAAGTAAAAGGGCAACTTTGCTTTCCTTTGTACTTCACAGTTCCAAGTTTATTCATTTGGTCAACAGGAGTTGGGAATCCGTACAGCTCCAAAAGAACCCCGATTTCTACCACTGACTTAAAGATCTGACTTTTGAACTTTTCACCAGAGTATTTTAAAAATACTTTGATGTACTATATCACACACACTTTATAACTCTTTGCTAGAGACTGAATGATTGCGCCTCACGAAGCTCCCGTGCTGAAGTCCTAACCTTAAATGTGATGCTGTCAGGTGACGAGGCTTCTGACAGGGGTTTAGGCTTAGGTAGGAGTGTGGAGCCCTCCTAGATCAGAGTGGCACCCTTCAAGGGCAGGCGAGAAAACAGCACGAACACAGCAGTAGATGAGCCGGGAAGTAGATCCTCACCAAACATCAAAGCTGCATGCGCTGTGATCTGGGACCACCCGGCCTCTAGAACCGCGAGAAACCCGTTTCCGCTGTTTCCAAGCCACACGGGGGCTCAGCAGTCTGCACACTGAGGCCCTCACCGACGGTGTGAGCCCCTGCCGTGCGCCGGGGCTCGTCCAAGCTCAGCAGGTTCAGCCATGTGCCCGATGGATTCGTTAATACCACCGGTTGTGGTAGTCACTAGGATTCAGCTAACATAATATTTACCAGTAATTTCAGAGTACTGTTTTTTTCTTTTAGAAAAACTGTTTCAATTATCACTTCCTGTAAAAAGTTTTCTAGTTATCAACTTATTTACCTATTCATCCATCCCTTCCTTCACGGAGAATTTTTGCCATCAGTTATTTCTGGGGCTTGTTTTGTGAGAGCGTGGGGCTTTCCCAGAGTCTGGCACAATGCGCTATGTGTTGTTACAGGCTAAATAAATACGACGAGGTTGAGCATTTCCTGTATGTTGGATTAAGAAATACAAAAGCAGGCCCTTGGATCTATCAGTAGTTTGAGCTTCTTAACTAATGTTTTTGTTTGAATTTTTTGAATCTCATCTTCCCCAGGAATACTTACATTGACCATACAAAATCCTGCCCTAAAATATATTATGTTGTCCTGAAGTACTATTCCAAATACAGTGCCAGGGAATCATCCCAAATTCTTTGAATGACAACAATAACTTAGATTGTTTTAGAGGGAATTTTAAAAACTATTCGCAATATTATATTGTGAATTTAATAATAAATTTTTATTGCAAATGTTTTATCATTGTATATTTTGAATTTTTAGTTTTGAAAATGTTTCCTGTGGGTTGAGTTTAAACATTTCCTATGTCTACTCTCTGAAAAGAAATATGACGAACTGTGAGCTGTAAGAAGCTTCTTCAGAGATTGGCTTTTTTTGGAATTTAAAGATAAGGAACAGTGATATATTTGGTCCTTTACAGAGAGGTAAAGGGAAGTGTGAATTCAGCCTAATTTGGACTGCAGTCCTGTGAGTTTTGTTCCTTAGAGAGCAAAGACATGTAAAGGTGGCATAAATAACTTTGAACTATGGAAGAAGCTTAGTATCAGGCCTCAAATAAAATGCTTAAAATGCAGGGCTGCTCCTTATGTATGAGGCAATCATTTAAAACACATGACTAGGATTTGTATCCAGAGAACATAGGAAAATGGGAGATTGTTTCCCAGACTGTGAAAACTTGGGTCCATATTTAGTCTGTGTTTTTAGTGTGGAGGACGGGGAATTAGATATTTATTCGATTTTCCCCCACATGTGATGGTATGAAGTTGGCAGGGAAGTGTTTAACAGTACTTTTCACTTTTCTATTTGAAGCAAACTTCTTCAAATTTAAATCACAGTGCCTTGGAGCAGCAAACCTACTTAGAAAGTTTGTTGAGGACTCTTCATTATAAAACATAATGAAGACTTCATGGTTAATTACACAATTCTCTTCCCAGGGGACAAAGCTGCTAAATTATTGGTGGAAACAGTGTTTGAGTTTATTTGAGTAAAAATGTATTATGCATTCTTTATTATCAATGTGGGAGAGAAAGTCTGATGTGAATGATGAGTCCCAAACTCTGCAAGATCTCTGGAAATGGATCCTGGTTCTCTGGGGTCATAAAATAAACTCATAGGGCATTAGCCTCGAGGACCATGAAGTACTAAATACAGAGGAAGAGAATATTGAAAATGCCATCGATTATTTGAAGGCAGTTACACCTTGCAAGCAGTTGGTGGTGTCCGCTCAGTGTCCCTGTCCAGGTCCATTTGACCCCACAGCCTAAAAGGAAGAAGGCCACAAGAAAGCGACTACAGCCAGACATGCTGCGTGCCCGCAGCCCCAGCACTCTGGGAGGCTGAAGCAGGAGGATAACAAGCTGGAGCCCAGCCGGGGCAACTCAGTGAGACTGTCCCGGTGGGGAGCGCAGTGGCTGGGGATGTGGCTCAGTGCAAAGGCCCTGGGTTTCAGTTCTAGTACCCCTCTTCTCCCCAAGGAAACTGGCTCGCTTGATTCAGAGCTTAAATACACAGAAGACAGCTCTCTGGAGAACTTTACATAGTAACTTGGAAATAGACGAAGGCCCTGAGGCGACCTCATAAAACCCCTTGCTTCCTACTGGGAATGCATTTAATCCAAAGTCATCTCATTTTTTTTTTTAAACTAAGGGGAGTTGATAGCATGTCATTTGTCTTTTCTAGAATCTTGGGGTCTTGAAATAAGTTGGGGGATTTTTCATGTGTAAAGAGAGACTGTGTTGGCGAATAGTTCATCACTATTTTGAACCTGTGTTACTTCTCTCTTGGCTTCTGTCCTATAGTTTTGTCCATCTATGAACAAATGATTAATACATAGATTATTAATAAGCTCATAATTAAAAATATATTTATCAACTCTCCTTACCCCTATTTCTTTTTACTGTCATTCCCTCTTTCCTCATTTTTATGTGTGAGGGAGAAGAGAAAGCAGAGCGGTGGCTTCCATCCCTCAGGAGCTTGGTGGTATTCATCTTTCCCCTCAAGACTTGTTTCAACTTTTTGCCTGTATCCATGACAGCTGAGTCCTTGTGATAAATTCTCCCTGGGTCAAACTAGCATGAAAAGGTTTGTGTTTTCTGAAAATAAATAATAATAATCTATAACTAAGATAAGTTTCTATTCAGTGATCTCCTTACTTAACCGGCATGAACTACTTTCCATGTCAAGGACCTTTACGTAGGTTTTATTGGGCTGGGACCCACTGTTATGCAGCACCATCATTTATTTTGTTTAACATATGCTTACTTTAAATTTTTAAATGCGAAAAACATGTTTCTGAGAAACACAAGAAAATTACTAAATGGAGCAAAGAAGAAAAAACACAGCCCCAAGTTGACCATCCAGTGTCCATTAAAGCTTATTGATGTGTGTCCACTCCATTTGGTGTTATTATCTGTCTTACTTATTTTAATCCCCACAAATAATACTTTTTCTTTACTTAAAAATAAAACATTAGGGCTGGAGATTTAGCTCAGTGGTTAGAGTGCTTGCCTGGCAAGCATAAGGCCCTGAGTTCGATCCCCAGCACACACACACACACAAAAAAACATTGCCCCAAACACGAAAGTCTCCCCTAATAACCACTCCCATTCTTGATTGTTCAGTCATTGGGAAAAGACTGATTTTAGTTTATTGTGTAACTTTCTGGAATGTTTCCCACATACTTGCATATGTATAAAAGAAATTGTAAAATACCATATGCCTGTGTGCCCGAGTAGCATATTTATAAGTATCTTTTGTTATTTTGTACACAGTATTTTACAACTTGCTTTTTTATATAGTTCATTTTTTAAAAACACATTCCTGTCATTTTATACCTTCAGTATGTTACCCCTACACTGATGTTAGATATTTAGGTTTTTAAAAATTTTAGCAATTCCAGAAAAACAATGAAATTTCTCGTATATGCTTCTCTGTGCACATATACAAATGTTCATCTCAGGTATTTAAGGTAAATATATTTTTACTTTTAATACCCACTCTGACTTCACAATAAACCTTGATGTCAGGTAAAGCTTGAACATCCAGTGGTTCATAAGTCAGAGCCCTCATCCTAGAAATACAGAAACCCAAATTCCGAAGTCCCTACTGGAGGGAATCATGACCATGTGAGTACTATGGATCAGGGGATGTGGAGATTGTACTCTCCAGCTGATTCCACTGCAGTGAGATTTCAGGAATGCTGCGTGCCTACTTAGATCTGCACCCAAAATATCCTGCTAGATCCTTAGCTATCTCCCTCTCTCTGTCCACCAATGAAAAATGTAAGATTCCGAATCAATAACATCCCAAATTAAAAAAACAAACAAACCAGGGACCTGGTTAACCAAGTCACTATTTGGAAGTGATTTGACCAACAAAAGTTCCTAACCTGTATTTGCTCTTCCCATCTACTGAAATCTACCCCAATTAATGTTCTTGGTACAGAAATCTGTACCTCGGGGTGTAGCTAAAACAGTAACCTAAAATACAAAAGTTGACTGGGTAACCCAACAAGCATGGGAAGGAGGGACCTTTAGGCTCAGCAACGCTGAGATGGCTGCTTGCGGTAAGCTGTGAACAGACGACATGCGGTTTCGGGGCAGTTACTGGGGCGGTATTTCAAGAAAGAAGGTTGTCAGTCAAAGAGAGAAAGAGAGAGAGAGACAGACAGACAGAGAGAAAGAGAGAAGCTAAAAAACAGATCCCTGGTAGTGTGTAAGAAGAAAAGAAGGTGAGGACTTCACGCATTGAAAAGCTGACTGCTTTTAGAACCCCAAATGGAGAGAAGTAATTTTTTAAGAGCTCTGAGTGGTAAAGCCCCAGACTGTCTCACCTACATAAAGTGATTTAAAACACAGAGATGTGTTTTTTTCACCTATTTTTTATATACATTAAAATAATAGGGAAAGTAAATAGCATGAGGGTGAAGAGGGAGGGAGGGAGGAAGAGGGAGGAGACAGCGCGAGACACGGAGAGACACAGAGAGAGACAGAGAGAGACAGAGTGAGAGGGAAATTTGTCTATGACGCCACCAAGGATCGCCGAGTGTGGTTGCTATGACATGGAAATGACCATGAGCTGAAACATCTACGTGTTTGAAGTGTACCTTCAACAAGATTATGAGTTCAGACCAAAAATTCAAAAGCCAGACGTGGCAGTTGATGCACCGAGGTCAGTCAGGTCATGTGCACCTTACGTTTGGAAACGGGAGAATTTGGTAGATAAATTGGACAGATTTGTTATTCTTGAAAACGGGAGGATTTGACCAAGATTGTGGTGAAATCAAGGACAACGCCTTGTCTTCCAGTTCACACAGCTGAGTAGATGAAAGGTTAGGAGCCAGGAGAATAGAGCCAACTGTGTGAGTGGTGTCAAGAATGTGATTCTGGATGTGGCAGTGTGAGGTATACGTGATATGCCCACGGAGGGTGCCTGGTAGTTGGACAGTAACATATACTGGTCTGTTCTGGCGTGGAATGGTGAAGACGGGTGTAGTGATGATATTCGGTATTTATGTCTTGTCTCATGACAGACGATAATAAAGTCTGAGGCTGTGGATGAGGCCCTATTGGGAGAGGAGGATAAGATGGGATGGTGCTGAGGATAAAGAATCCAGGAAGCTGAACTGTTCTCTGCTAGAAGGCTGAAGGTTACGCTTTGTGATCTTCAGGGACAGAGAATCCCTGCTCTTGGAAGTGCGAATAGATGGTCAATTCCAACTTGGCCAGCCCCAAGATACAAACTATCTGAGGTTGCCATACACTTGAGTACAGGAGTATGTCCACATGCTGGCTTGCTAGGGTTGGCGTTGGCACTGCTCCATTGGCAGGAATACAATCAGCTCCAAGCCCAGTCTCCATGGTGTTTCTTGGTCTACATGTGCAGAGAACATTTCATGTTAGTTTGCATGGGTTCTAGATTTCCTTTGCTTTTAGAAAGAGGAAAAGAATTCCAGATCTATGTTCCAATACCAGTTCACTGGGAAAAGCACACAAAAGCAGGAAACTTCCCTGCATACTTAGCCCACCAAGGACTTCTTCAGAACTTGAGCGAGCCTGGACTCTTTCTATCTAATACTTTGGGAATTTTAGAAGTATGGGCAGAGGATAGAAAGGGTATCCCAGAGCAACTTATCTGGTAGACAGAAAAAGTCAAATGGAAAAAGTCTTCAAGGACAGAATTGGAATACCCACTTATTTGCATTGAACCTGTGCTTTCCTGTTACTAAACAGAATTCTTTCCTACGGAGGACCCAGGAATAACCAGTCTGATTTGCAAGACGTTCACAACTGTATTCTAAACATTATGCTTATCTGATGAAAACAAGCAAAACATTTTATTTTTGTATTTGTTGTGTTTTCTGACTACTATAGTGCTTCATTTAGGACAATAGTTTAACAGAAACACACATATATAGACATAGCATGTCATTGTTATCTTCCAAATCTTTCTGAATTTTGGCACCACTGTTCCCTCAGCCCTACATTTGGAAGTCAGGATGTCTTTGCATACATGCACCATTAACACTCAGGCCAACACCTCTTTGGTATGCTGAGTATTTTCCACTGATGCATAGCTCATTCTAAATTTTTGTGAACGATTTGCCCTTAAATTCTTAACCCCATTCCTTTAAACCTGTTCTCTTTCCTGTATGAATAAAGTGCACACTGTGCACAGAATTATACATACTTGTATAAATATATGAAATTTATAATAAAATGTATATATCTAATTCAATTTATAAATACTGAATTGTCTTTAAACATGCTATCAAAATTACACTTAGACAATTGAAAGAGTTTAAAACATGAATTCAATAATATACATTTTAGAACTATTCCAGTGTGTGGATTTATTAAATAATCTTACTATGTAATGGAAATTTATATTCATTTGAATAACTGTCTTATTAGAGGATTTTTAAAAGACTAGGATTCCATATTATGTGTGTGCTGTCTCTAATGAGAATGTCTTACTCTTGTCAAGGCAGATAAGAGCGATACCAGGTTCCTCTGCCGTAACAGGTTTTTAAGATTCATTATAGCGAGCGTCACCTTAAAATCCACACTCGTCAGTTATGTAAAATAGTTAATATCTGCATGGCCAAGGAATGCTATTGTCTGTTAAAATGTGCTTCCTACTAGGTTTATATGCATTCAATAGAATTTTAGTTCCCTTTTGTATCATGTTAAAAATTTCAGTAATAGTATCACTCCCCGATCCTCCCAGTCTTCTGACTGAATGGAGTTTCTCACTTATGCACTCTGTGTCCAGCAAAGAGCTTGTCAGCCTCTAGGTTCTTGATTTTGGACCAGCAGTTAGTCATGACAAGTACCTGTCTGATGATTGTGCATGTTCCTATTCTCACAAAGTGTGCTTTAAGCGGTACACTGACATGTCCAAACTCCCACAGGGTGACCACAGGCCAATGTTGCCCATAGTGTGAACAAGCTCTGAGGGAGATCAAGGCACCCAGAGGAAGTCACGGCTATGTTGTTCAGAAGTAATTACGTATGCACACCATCCTGAACACATAATTACTTCTTAAATTAAAGCTATATTTTTGCTGTATTGCTTTGTTTCAATATCAGCAGTTCATCGATATTTTTCATTATGAACAGTTTATTGGTGTTTTTGAAAGTTATTTTTACTGCCTGCTAAAGCAATATGAACAAAACTTAAAAACAAGCCTGAGGAAAACAGCCACTTTGTGTTTGCCTTTCAAAACACTTATAATCTTACCTTGAAAGTACCACCAATAATTTAGCAAACATTCCCAAAAGAGAGGAATTAAGAAAATACTATATAAGAAAAAAATACAATCAAGTTGGAGAAAGAAAACAAGTTATATTAAACTTTATTGTCATCCTTTGAAAGAGTTTAGGGATGAGTTGTTTTATTCTCACTGAGAATTGTCATATTTTTGTTGTTCATATTTCATTCTTAATTTTACTCTTTATTTTTTTCTGCCTAAACACAAAATTGTTTACATTATAGTTTATAGCAAGGTTAAGTTTACAGACACTGTTAAGGAAAAAAACTAGTTTTTATTCAGCCATTTAATATCTGACCTTTTACTGATTCCTCTTACTTCTTTACTAATCATCCAAAATAAGATCCACCAAATCAAGTGGACTGCCAACCTTACATGTTCTTCGGTGTGGCGGGTTAAGTGCTTGCTTGGCTTCCTTGTTGCTAACTCAAGACACCAGACATCGTGAACATTTGATGATTTGTTCCATATTCAGGGTAAATAGCAATCTAAATTTGTCTATCGTCCATAGGTTTACAGGGCTATGAGCCTAAAAAACATCTGGGTGGGATTTTGGAAGGAATGCATTGAGAACTGTCATGTTGCCCTCCCCTTAGCTATCTGCATCTCCAGCTGACATAAAAGCTGCCATATAATACAGTTTCCCAGTGTGCAGGTCTGAACCTCCTGATGAGGCCTTTATGTGATGATGTATTTTTTGGATATACTCATTTTCTCACCACGATTCCATGTAACCTTGGGAATGCAGTGAAGAGATGACTTACAGAGGACCAGAAGGCTGTTGGCGACAAACACAGAGCTGAAGCTCATGGACCTAACAGGTGTGAGAAAGTTCCACAGTAAAGTGCTTATAACACAAACAAGAGAGAGCAGAACTTTTTAACACTGAATTCTAGAAAATTTCAAATTTTTTCAAAGTCGTAGAGAGCTGGGCACTGTCAAGATACAAAAGGCGAGACTGGTTTGTGTAAATGTGTATGCATGTCTGGGCATTTTGTGTGGTATCTGTATATGTGCATTTGGGATTATGTGCCTCAGTATATGTGAGTGTATATGTGTCTATGTGTGTAAGAACAGGTTGAGAATTACATGCAAATCTTTTTTATTCAACAATAATTCTAAACAACAAAATAATAGAATAGTTAATTCATATGAAAAGAGTACACACCTGGAGTAAAGTAAGTGATGCAGAGGTCATATGATAGGTATACCTAAAATATTTTCATAGTGGATATATTATAGATGCAGGTCGAACCCAAGCAGCTGCTATATTTATCTTTGAACTCTGATACGCTGATGGTACATCAAATACCTTTATCAACATGGCTATTATATGTCATAAAATATAAAGAAAACTGCGATTAAATGAAAAATGTCTTTACGATTGCATAGTTAGGTGTCTAAGGATTGTGTTTTAGTTACTTTTCTCTCGTTGTTGGGACAGAATACCCAACACCCAAAGTTAGGGGAAGAAAGGTTTATTAGCTCACAATCTGCAGAGGTTTCAGTCTATAGTCCGCTGGGTCTGAGGCAGGGCGGCATGGCAGAGGCAGGGCGGCATGGCAGAAGCAGGGCAGCATGGCAGACGACCGACTGGCTGACCCACCTGCAGCAAAGTAAAGTGGGAAAATGCAAGGAATGTATGCAAATAAGCAATGCAAACAAGCAGCTAGTTAGCTTCTTCCTGTATCTTTTATCTAGGCTACCTGCCCTTAGGGCGGGTAGCACTCCCACCCTTAATTTTAGTTTCACATCCTTGATCCCAGCAGAACCATGCCAAACCGATCAGTGGATTAATTTAGTAACCGCACACTCTAGATCCA